>CM075287.1:16941394-16959159 GCA_037672795.1 Lagerstroemia speciosa
TAAAGAAGATAATAGAAAAGAAAGAAGATAAAGAAAGACAACGAAGATGAAAGAAAACAAAGATAAACAAAAAGGATAGATTGAACCTGACTTAGAACGTTGGCTCTGATACCAAATGATGCGAACCTCGCCAACACCGTGATGAAACCCAGTATCAAGTATGATATGAACCACACCAACTCGTGATGAAACCCGTATCCAACTAAGGTCTCCAGGAAACGTGTCCTTATCAAGCTCGATAGGTGGAACCTTGACCCATTACCTATAGAGAGGTAAGAACCTTGGTATAGTGAAGACGTCACTATCAACTATGGAAGGGTTGATTGATAAGTCGGGGACGAACGCCACGGAATACTCCGATAAGTTCGAATAGTTCTTCAAAGAACCAAAGAGAATAAAATCTCACACTTCATTAATGAATAAAACTGATCCAAATTCGTCCAAAGCAAGCACCAGCCTTTAAATAGGTCAAAGTGCAATATTACATCAAAAATAACCTTCCTAAATGGTTCTCATGGGATAGGAAACTAATTAGAAAGCAAACCTAGGTGTTTCCTCAGGGAAATTACAAAATATTACCAATATCTTCACAACTAAGCAAAGGGGAAGGAAATATATTATACTTGCTAAAAGAGGAAAGTGATATATTCTTGTAGATAACTTCAATATATCAGCATTAACTTGTGTTTCTCTTGCCTCTTTAGTTCTCTCAACTTCTTTTCTTGATGATATTCTTCCTCATTATATCTAGCTGAGATATATTTCTTCAAATACTTTCCCTATTGACATCAACTGAAATATATTTCTTGAAGTACGTTCACTGTTGACATTCAACTGAAATATGTGGCCTTCATCATTTGTCCATTTTTGAAATATTATGGATAATGTTGAGTCATTTAGCTTGCTCATCACTTGTATGCATATCCATATCCGCTTCTCTGTCATGCACGAGCTTCTCATCATCCGATCATGATAGACTTCGATTGTAGGCTTCGAACTCGTATCTTGGATCACATCACTACTTCATGGCGATCATGATCTTCATGATCGCAATGAAGTGATTTCCTGCTAAAGTTGCAACATATTGTCCGCAGATTAGAGCAAGGACAACTCCGTCTTATGCACATCCAGGTGATAATCATTGGCTTAAGGCTGGAGCTAGAAGAGACGATTTGTCAGTTCCGGATGGTCCCATTATAGGACTTTCGGCAAGCATTCAAGAAGCACTAAATGGATTAATATAAGAGCATTTGGTTGATTATGGAAACGGAGGGACTGAGATAAGGCCAAGTGCAGAGCAAGGGCTAATCTATGTGATCGGAATAAAAGATCGATGACACAACATTTGTGACGACCTTTGCCAATTATCAGATTTGAAAGCATTTATAGAACTACTGAAATTATCGAGTTTATCTCATGGCGTTCAACATTTCAAAACCTAACACGCTCGTGGTGTGGCATTTCCTTCCTTCATTCTCTTTGTTCGTTCCAATCTTAGCTACGGGTCAAGCCTCAAAACCTTGTCTTCTCAATGTTGGCGTTCTATCCATTGTTCTTCCCTGGTTTCATACCTGTTGTCGGTGTGGTTTGTCCAACTTTCAATGCAGTAAATTTGAAATGCACTTTTCATTTTGGACGACTTCATGGCAATCATGATCTTCATGATTGCAATGAAGTGATTACCAGCTAAAGTTAAAACATGTTGTCCGTAGATCAGAGCAAGGGCAACTTCGTCTGATGCACTTCCAGGTGCTAATCATCGGTTTAAGGCGAGAGTTAGAAGACACTTTTGTCACATCCGGAAGTCCCATTATAGCACTTTGGGCAAGCGATTCAAGAAAGCACTAAATGGATTAATAAAGGAGCATTGGCTTGATTATTGGAATGGAGAGACCGAGATAAGCCCAAGTGCAGAGCGGGGGCCAATCCATGTGATCAGAATAAAACATCCGTGACTCAGCATTTGTGAGGACCTTTGCCCATTATCAGATTTGAATGTTTTTACAGAACTTCTGAACTTATTGAGTTTATCTTGTGGCATATAATAATTCGAAACTTATCACGCTCGTGGTGTGGCGTTTCGTCACTTTGTAGTCCAGGTTTGTTCAAGATTTTGTCTAGGGGTCCAGCTTCAAACCCTTGCTTTCTCATTTTTGGTGTTCAATCCATCTTTGTTCTCGTGTTTCATAGCTGCTGTCCTTGTGGTTCGTCCTAATATCAACGCAATAAATTTCAAATGCAATTTACATTTCGAACGACTTGATGGCAATCATGATCTTCGTTATAACAATGAAGTGATTTCTGACTAAAGTTACAACATATTGTCCGCAGATCAAAGCAAGGGCAACTCCATCTAATGTGCATCCAGGTGCTAATCATCGGCTTAAGGTTTCAGCTTGACGATACCATTTGTCACTTCCGGAATGTCTCATTATAGGACTTTGGGCAAGCGACTCAAGGAAGCACTAAATGGATGAATATAAGAGCACTGGGCCGATTATGGGAATGGAGAGACTGAGATAAGCCCAAGGGCAGAGCGAGGCCTAATCCATGTGATCGGAATAAAACATCCATGACTCAGCATTTGTGAGGACTTGTGCCCATTATCAGATTTGAAATCTTTTACAGAACTTTTGAAATTATCCTGTTGATCTCGTGGCTTTCAACAATTTTGAACTTACCCCGCTCTTGGTGTGGCGTCTCTTCACTTCATAGTCTTTGGCTAGTTCCAGATCTTGGCTACGGGTCAAGCCTCAATCCCTTGTCTTCTCATTTTTGGTGCTCTGTGCAGCATTGTTCTCGAGTCTCTTAGCTGTTGTCGGTGTGGTTCGTCCTACTGTCAACACAGAAAATTTCATATGTAATTTACATTTCGGATGACTTGATGGTGATCATGATCTTCGTGATAGAAATGAAGTGATTTCCGATTAAAGTTACAATATATTGACCCGCAGATAAGAGCAACGGCAACTCTGTCTGATGAACGTTCGGGTGCTAATCATTGGCTTAAGGTTGGAGCTAGAAGAGACCAATTGTCACTTCTGGAAGGTCCCATTATAGGACTTTGGGCAAGCGATTCAAGGAAGCGCTAAATGGATTAATAAAAGGGCATTGGGCTAATTATGGGAATGGGGAGACCAAGATAAGCCCAAGTGTAGAGCGAGGGCCAATCCATGTGATTGGAATAAAACATCCATGACTCAGAATTTCTGAGGAGCTTTGCCCATTATCAGATTTAAAAGCTTTTATTGAACTTTTGAAATTATCGTGTTTATCTCGTGGCTTTCAACAATTTTAAACTTATCACGCTCTTGGTGTGGCGTCTCTTCACTTCGCAGTCTTGGTTCGTTCCAGATCTTGGCCACGACTCAAGCCTCAATCCCCTGTCTTCTCATTTTTGGTGTGATCAAGCGTTGTTCTCGGGTTTCATAGCTGCTGTCGGTGTGGTTCGTCCTACTATCAACGCAGGAAATTTCAAACACAATTTACATTTCGGACGACTTGATGGCGATCATTATCTTCGTGATAGCAATGAAGTGATTTCTCGCTAAAGTCACAACATATTGTCCGCAAATCAGAGCAACGACAACTCCGTCTAGTGAACGTCTAGGTGCTAATCATCGATTTAAGGCAGGAGCTAGAAGAGACCAATTGTCACTTCAGGAAGGACCCATTATAAGACTTTGGGCAACCGATTCAAGGAAGAACTAAATGGATTAATAAAAGAGCATTGGGCTGATTATGGGAATGGAGAGATCAAGATAAGCCCAAGTGCAGAGCGAGGCCTAATCCATGTCATCGGAATAAGACATGCATTACTCAGCATTTGTTAGGACCTTTGCCCATTATCAGATTTGAAAGCTTTTGCAGAAATTCTGAAATTATCAAGTTTATCTCGTGGCATTCGACAACTCAAAACTTATCAATCTCGTGGTGTCGCGTTTCCTCACTTCGTAGTCTTTGGTCGTTTCGGATCTTGGCTACGGCTCAAGCATGAAAACCTTGTCTCCTCGTTTTTGGTGTTCTATCCATCGTTCTTCTCGAGTTTCTTGCATGTTGTCGGTGTGGTTTGTCCTACTGTCAAGTAGGAAATTACAAACGCAATTTACATTTCAGATGACGTGATGGCGATCATGATCTTCGTGATAGCAATGAAGTGATTTCCGGGTAAAGTTACAACATATTGTCCGCAGATCAGAGCAACGACAACGCCGTCTGATGCACGTGTAGCTGCTAATCATCGGCTTAAGGTTGGAGCTAAAAGAGACCATTTGTCACTTCCGAAAGGTCGATTATAGGAATTTAGGCAAGTGATTCAAGGAAGCACTAAATGGATTAATAAAAGAGCATTGGGCTGATTATGGGAATGGAGAGACCGAGACAATCCCTAGTGCAGAGCGAGACCTAATCCATGTGATCAGAATATAACATCGATGACTTAGCATTTGTGAGGACCTTTGGCCATTATCAGATTTGAAAGCTTTTATAGAACTTTTGAAGTTATCGAGTTTATCTCATGGCGTTCAACAATTCAAAACTTCTCATGCTTGTGGTGTGTAGTTTTGCACTTCGAAATCTTGATTCGTTCCAGATCTTGGCTACGTGTCACTCCTCAAACCCTGGTCTTCTCATTTTTGGTGTTCTATCCATTGTTGTTCCCGGTTTGATATCTTTTATCAGTGCGGTTTGTCCTACCGTCAACACAGGAAAATTGAAATGCAATTTACATTTCGGACGACTTGATGTCGACGATGATCTTCGTGATGGCAATGAAGTGATTTCTGGCTAAAGTTACTGCACATTGTCTACAGATCAGAGAAAGGGCAGCTCTATCTGATGCATGTCTAGGTGCTAATCATCGGCTTAAGGCGGAGCTAGAAGAGACCATTTGTCACTTCTGTAAGGTCCCATTATACAGCTTTGGGCAAGCGATTCAAGAAAGCACTAAATGAATTAATGTTAAGAGCATTGGGCTAATTACGGGAATTGAGAGATTCCCGTAATCAGATTTGTGAGGCCTAAGTGTAGAGCCCAAGTGTAGAGCACAAGTGTAGAGCGATGCCTAACTCATGTGATCGGAATAAAACATCCATGACTCAGCATTTGTGAGGACCTTTGCCCATTATCAGTTTGAAAGGTTTTACAGAACATTTCAAATTATCGTGTTTATCTCGTGGCTTTCAACAATTTTAAACTTATCACGATTTTGGTGTGGCATCTCTTCACTTTGTAGTCTTGGGTCGTTCCTTATCTTGGCCACGAGTGAAGCCTCAATCCCTTGTCTTCTCATTCTCGGTGTTCTATGCAGCGTTGTTCCCGGGTTTTGCAGCTGTTGTCGGTGTGGTTCGTTGCACAGTCAACGCAGGAAATTGCAAACGCAATTCACATTTCGGACGACATGATGGCTGTCATTATCTTCGTGATCGCAATGAAGTGATTTCCGATTAATGTTACAACATATTGTTCGCAGATCAGAGCAACAGCAATTCCCTGTGATGAACGTCCAAGTGCAAATCATCGGCTTAAGGCTGGAGCTAGAAGAGACCAATTGTCACTTCCAGAAGGTTCCATTATAGGACTTTGGGCAAGCGATCCAAGGAAGCACTAAATGGATTAATAAAAGAGCATTGGGCCAATTATGGGAATGGAGAGATCGAGATAAGCCCAAGTGCAAAGCGGCGCCTAATCCATGTAATCGGAACAAAACATCCATGACTCAGCATTTGTGAGGACCTGTGCCCATTATTGATTTGAAAGCTTTTACAGAACTTCTGAAACTATTGAGTTTATCTCGTGGAGTTCAACAATTCAAAATTTATCACGCTCGTGGTGTAGCATTTCCTCACTTCGTAGTCTTTGTTCGTTCCGGATATTGGCTACGGCTCAAGCTTCAAAACCTTATCTTCTCTTTTTTGGTGTTCTATCCATCATTCTTGCTGGGTTTCATACCTATTGTCGGTGCGGGTTGTCCTGCGTCAATGTAGGAAATTTCAAGCGCAATTTACATTTCGAATGACTTGATGGCGATCATGATCTTCACGATAGCAATCAAGTGATTTCTGACTAAAGTTGCAACATATTGTCTGCAGATCAGAGGAAGGGCAACTCCGTTTGATGCACGTTGAGGGGCTAATCATCAGTTTAAGGCGGGAGCTAGAAGAGATCATTTGTCACTTCGGGAACGTCCCATCATAGGACTTTGGGCAAGCTATTGGAGGAAGCGCTAAATGGATTAATAAAAGAGCATTGGGCTGATTATGGGAATGGAGAGATCAAGATAAGCCCAAGTGCAGAATGGGGCCTAATCCATGTCATCGGAATAAAACATCCATGACTCAGTATTTGTGGGGACTTTTGCCCATTATCATATTTGAAAGATTTTGCAGAACTTCTAAAATTATCGAGTATATCTCGTGGCATTCAGCAATTCAAAACTTATCACTCTCGTGGTATAGCGTTTCCTCACTTCGTATTCTTTGTTCGTTCGGGATCTTGGCTACGGTTCAAGCCTCAAAACTTTGTCTTGTCATTTTTGGTGTTCTATCCATCGTTCTTCCTGGGTTTCATACCTGTTGCCGATGTGGTTTGTCCTGCTATCAACGCAGGAAATTTCAAACTCAATTTACATTTTGGACGACTTGATGGCGATCATGATCTTCGGATAGCAATGAAGTGATTTCCGGTTAAAGTTGCAACATATTGTCCGCAGATCAGAGCAATGGCAACCCTGTCTGATGCACATCCATGTAATCCGAATAAAACATCCATGACTCAGCATTTGTGAGGACCTTTGTCCATTATTAGATTTTAAAGATTTTACAGAACTTCTAAAATTATTGAGTTTATCTCGTGGCGTTCAACAATTCAAAACTTATCAGGCTCGTGGTGTCGCGTTTCCTCACTTCGTAGTCTTTGTTCGTTTCGGATCTTAGCTACGGTTCAAGCCTAAAAACCTTGTCCTCTCATTTTTGGTGTTTTATCCATCGCTGTTCCCGAATGTCATACCTGTTGTCAGTGTGGTTTGTCGTACTTTCAATGCAGGAAATTTCAAACGCTATTTACATTTCGGACGACTTGATGGCGATCATGATCTTCATGATAGCAATGAAGTGATTTCCGGCTAAAGTTACAACATGTTGTCTGTAGATCAGACCCTGGGCAACTCCGTCTGATGCACGTCCAGGTGCTAATCATCGGCTTAAGGTTGGAGCTAGAAGTGACCATTTGTCACTTCCGAAAGGTCCCATTATAGGAATTTGGGCAAGCGATTCAAGGAAGCACTAAATGGATAAATAAAAGAGCATTGGGCTGATTATGGGAATGGAGAGATTGAGATAAGCCCAAGTGCAGAGCGAGGCCAAATCCATGCGATCGGGATAAAACATCCATTACTCAGGATTTGTGAGGACTTTTGCACATTATCAGATTTGAAAGCTTTTATAGATCTTCTGAAACTATCGAGTTTATCTTGTGGCATTCAACAATTCAAAACTTATCACTCTCCTGGGGTGGCATTTCCTCATTTCATAGTCTTTGTTCATTCCTGATCTTGGCTACATGTCAAGCCTGCTCTTGGCTGCGCGTCAAGCCTCAAACCCTTGTCTTCTCATTTTTGGTGCTGTATCCATCGTTCTTCCTGGGTTTCATAGCTATTGTCGGTGTGGTTTGTCCTGCTGTCAATGCAAAAAAATTTAAAATGCAATTAACATTTCAGACGACTTCATGGCAATCATGATCTTCATGATAGCAATGAAGTGATTTCCGGCTAAAGTTGCAACATATTGTGCGTAGATCAAAGCAAGGGCAACTCCGCCTGATGAACGTGTAGGTGCTAATCCTCGGCTTAAGGGTGGAGCTAGAAGAGACCATTTGTCACTTCCGGAAGGTCCAATTAGAGGACTCTGGGCAAGTGATTCAAGGAAGCACTAAGTGGATTCATGTAAGAGCATTGAGTTGATTATAGGAATGGAGAGACTGAGATAAGCCCAGGTGCAGAGCAATGCCTAATCCATGTGATCGAAATAACACATCCATTACTCAGCATTTGTGAGGACCTTTGCCCGTTATTAGATTTGAAAGCTTCTACAGAACTTATGAACTTATCGAGTTTATCTCGTGACGTATAACAATTCGAAACTTATCACGCTCGTGGTGTGGCGTTGCTTCACTTCGTAGCCTTGGTTCATTCCAGATCATGGCCATCGGTCAAGCCTCGAACCCTTGTCTTCTCATTTTTGGAGTTCTATCCGTCGTTGTTCCTCGGTTTCATAGCAGTTGTCGGTGTGGTTTGCCGACTGTCAACACAGGAAATTTCAGGCACAACCTACATTTCAGATGACTTGATGGCACTCATCGTCTTCGTGATAGCAATGAAGTGACTTCTGGCTAAAGTCACAACATATTGTCGACATATCAGAGCAAGGGCAACTTCGTCCGATGCACATTCAGGTGCTAATCATAGGCTTAAGGCTGGAGCTGGAGGAAACCATTTGTCACGTTTGGAAGGTCTCGTTGTAGGACATTGGTCAAGGAATTCAAGGCAGCACTAAATGGGTTAATATAAGAGCATTGGGCTAATTATGGGAATGGAAAGACAAAGATAAGCCGAAGTGCGGAGCGAGGCCTAATCCATGTGATCGGAATTAAACATCCATGACTCAGCAGTTGTGAGGACCTTTTCCCATTATCAGATTTGAAAGTTTTTACAGAACTTCTGAACTTATCGAGTTTATATCATGCTCGTGGTGTGGTGTTTCCTCACTTCATAATCTTGATTCGTTCCACATCTCGGCTACGGGTCAAAGCTCAAACCCTTGTCTGCTCATTTTTTGTGATCTAGCATCATTGTTCGCAGGATTCATAGCTGTTGTCAATGTGGTTCTTCCTACTATCAGCACAAGAAATTTCACACGCAATTTACATTTCAGATGACTTTATGGCAATTATGATCTTTGTGATAGGAATGAAGTGATTTTCGGCTAAAGTTACAACATACTGTCCGCAGATCAGAGCAAGGGCAACTCCGTCTGATGCAGCTCTAGACGCTAATCATCGACTTAAGGCTGGAGCTAGAATAGACGATTTGTCACTTCTGGAATGTCCCATTCGATGACTTTGGGCAAGCGATTCAAGGAAGCACTTAATGGATTAATATAAGGGCATCAGACTGATTATGGGAATGGAGAGACTGAGATAAGTCCAAGTGCAACGCGAGGCCTAATCCATGTGATCGAAATAAAACATCCTTGACTCAGCATTTGCGACGACCTTTGCCCACTATCAAATTTCAAAGCTTCTGTAGAGCTTCTGAACTGATAGAGTTTATCTCGTGGTGTACAACAATTTGAAACTTATAACACTCATGGTGTATCATTTCTTCACTTCCTAGCCTTGTTTCCTTCTAGATCTTCGGTTCAGGTCAAGCCTCAAACCCTTGTCTTCTCATTTTTGGTGCTCGATCCATCGTTGTTACCGGGTTTCATTGCTGTTGTCGATGTGGTTCGTCCTGCTATCAATGCATAAAATTTCAAATGCAATTTACATTTCGAACAACTTGATGGCGATCATAATCGTCGTGATAGCAATGAAGTGATTCCCTGCTAAAGTTACAACATATTGTCCGCGGATCAGAGCAAGGGTAACTCCGTCTGATGCATGTCCAGGTGCTCATCATAGGCTTAAGGCTGGAGCTAGAAGAGACCATTTGTCACTTCGGGAAGGTCCCATTATAGGACTTTGGTCACGCGATTCAAGGAAGCACTAAATGAATTAATATAAAAGCATTGGGCTAATTATGGGAATGGAGAGACTGAGATAAGCCAAAATGCTCAGCGAGGCCTAATCCATGTGATCGGAATAAAACATCCACGACTCAACGTTTGTGAGGACCTTTCCCCATTGTCAGATTTGAAAGCTTTTACAGAATTTCTGAACTTATTGAGTTTATCTTGTGGCGTACAACAATTCGAAACTTTTAACGCTCGTGGTGTAGCGTTTCCTCACTTCGTAGCCTTGGTTCGTTCCTGATCTTGGCTAGGGGTCAAGCTTCAAACCCTTGTCTTCTCATTTTTGGTGTTGTATCCATCGTTGTTCCCGGGTTTCATAGCTGTTGTCAGTGTGGTTCGTCCTACTGTCAATGCACAAAATTTCAAATGCAATTTATATTTTGAACGACTTGATGACGATCATGATCTTCATGATAGCATTGAAGTGATTTTCGGCCAGAGTAATAACATATTGTCCGTAGATCAGAGCAAGGGCAACTCTGTCTCATGAACGTCCAGGTGCTAATCCTCGGCTTAAGGGTGGAGCTAGAAGACACCATTTGTCACTTTCGGAAGGTCCAATTGTAGAACTTTGGGCAAGCGATTCAAGGAAGTACTAAATGGATTGATATAAGAGTATTGGGCTGATTATGGGAATGGAGAGACTGACAAAAGCCCAAGTGCAGAGCGAGGCCTAATCCATGTGATCAGAATAAAACATCCATGACTCAGCATTTGTGAGGACCTTTGCCCATTATCAGATTTGAAAGCTTCCGCAGAACTTCTAAACTTATCGAGTTTATCTCGTGGCATATAACAATTCGAAACTTATCACGCTCGTTTTGTGGTGTTTCTTCACTTCATAGCCTTGGTTCATTCCAGATCTTGGCTACGGGTCAAGCCTCGAAACCTTGTCTTCTCGTTTTTGGTGCTCTATCCATTGCTGTTCCCAGGTTTCATAGCAATTGTCAGTGTGGTTTGCCTACTGTCAACGCCGAAAATTTCAAGCGCAATCTACATTTCGGACAACTTGATGGCGATCATGATCTTTGCGATAGCAATGAAGTGATTTCCGGCTAAAGTCACAACATGTCCGCAGATTAGAGCAAGGGCAACTCCATCTGATGCACGTGCAGGCGCTAATCATAGGCTTAAGGTTGGAGCTAGAAGAGACTATTTGTCACTTCCAAGAGGTCCCATTGTAGGACTTTGGTCAAGGTATTCAAGGAAGAACTAAATGGGTTATATAAGAGCATTGGGCTGATTGTGGGAATGGAGAGACCAAGATAAGCCCAAGTGCAGAGCGAGGCCTAATCCATGTGATCGGAATAAAACATCCAAGACTTAGCATTTGTGAGGACCGTTGACCATTATTAGATTTGAAAGTTTTTACAAAACTTTTGAACTTCGAGTTTATGTCGTGGTATACAACAATTTGAAACTTATCATGCTAGTGGTGTTGCATTTCCTCACTTCATAGTCTTGGTTCGTTCCAGATCTCGGGTACAGGTCGAGGCTCAAACCCTTGTCTTCTCATTTTTGGTGTTCTATGCATTGTTATTCCCGAGTTTCATAGGTTTGTCAGTGTGGTTCGTCCTACTGTCAACGCAGGAAATTTCAAACGCAATTTGCATTTCGAACGACTTTATGGCGGTCATGATCTTCATGATAGCAATGAAGTGATTTCCAGCCAAAGTTACAACATACTGTCTGCAGATCAGAGCAAGGGCAACTTCGTCTGAAGCACATCTAGGTACTAATCATCGACTTAAGGCTGGAGCTAGAAAAGACCATTTGTCACTTCCGAAAGCTCGCATTAGAGGACTTTAGGCAAGCGATTCAAGGGAGCACTAAATGGATTAATATAAGAGCATCAGACTGATTATGGGAATGGAGAGACAAAGATAAGCCCAGGTGCAGAGTGAGGCCTAATCCATGTGATCGGAATAAAACAACCATGACTGACATTTGTGAGGACCTTTGCCCATTATCAGATTTGAAAGTTTTTGCAGAACTTTTGAACTTATCGAGTTTATCTCGTGGTGTACAACATTTCGAAACTTATCACGCCCGTGGAATTGCATTTTTTCACTTCGCAGCCTTCTTTCATTCCAGATCTTGGCTACGGGTCAAGCCCGAGATCCTTGTCTTCTCATTTTTGGTGTTCTATCCATCGTTGTTCCCTGGTTTCATAGTTGTTGTCGATGTGGTTCGTCCTACTATCAACGCAGGAAATTTCAAACGCAATCTGCATTTCCGACAACTTGATGGCGATCATGATCTTCGTCACGCAATGAAGTGATTTTTGGCAAAACTTACGACATGTTGTCTACAGATCAGAGCAAGGGCCACTTCGTATGATGCACGTCCTGGTGCTAATCATCGGCTTAAGGCTGGACCTAGAAGAGACCATTCGTCACCTCCGGAAGGTCCCATTATAGGACTTTGGGCAAGCGATTCAAGGAAGTACTAAATGGATTAATATAAGAGCATTGGGCCGATTACAGGAATGGAGAGACCGAGATAAGCCCAACTGCAAAGCGAAGCCTCATCCATGGGATCGGGATAAAACATCCATGACTCAGCATTTGTGAGGACTTTTGCCCAATATTATATTTGAAAGCTTTTATAGAACTTCTGAACTTATTGAGTTTATCTCGTGGCGTTCAACAAGTCAAAAATTATCATGCTTGTGGCGTGGCGTTTCTTCACTTTGTAGTCCTAGTTCGTTCCAGATTTTGGTTACTGGTTAAGCCTCAAACCCTTGTCTTATCATTTTTGGTGTCCTATCCATCACTGTTCTTGGGTTTCATGGCTGTTGTCAGCGTCGTTTGGCCTACTATCAATGCAGGAAATTTCAAACGCAATCTACATTTCGGAGGACTTGATGGTGATCATGTTCTTCGTTACAGCAATGAAGTGATTTCCGGCTAAATTACAACATATTGTCCGCAGATCAGAGCGAGGGCCACTCCATCTGGTGCATGTCTAGGTGCTAATCATCGGCTTAAGGCTGGAGCTAGAAGAGACCATTTGTCACTTCCGAAAGCTCCCATTAGAGGACTTTGGGCAAGAGATTCAAGTAAGCACTAACTGGATTAACATAAGAGTATTGGGTTGATTCTGGGAATGGAGAGACCGAGATAAGCCCATGATGAGAACCTCGCCAACACCGTGATGAAACCCAATGCTAAATATAGTATGAACCTCATCAACTGGTGACGAAACCCGTATTCGACTAAAGTCTCAAGAAACGTGTCCTTGTCGAGCTCAAAAGGTGGAAACTTGATCCATTACCTATAAAGAGGTAAGAGTCTTGGTATGGTGAAAACGCCACAATCAACTATGGAAGGGTTGATTGATAAGTTGGGGGTGAATGCCATGGAATTTTCCGATAAGTTCGAATAGTTCTTCGAAGAACCAAAGAGAATAAAATATCACACTTTATTAATGAACAAACTGATCCAAAATTGTTCAAAGGCAAGCACCAGCCTTTAAATAGGCCAAAGTGTAATATTACATCGAAAATAACCTTCCTAAATGGTTCTCATGGGACAGGAAACTAATTAGAAAGCAAATCTAAGTGTTTCCTCAGGGAAATTACAAAATATTACCAATATCTTCGAGCTAAGCAAAGGGGAAGGTAACATATTCTACTTATAAAAGAGGAAAGTGATATATTCTTGTAAATAATTTCAATATATCAACATTAACTTGTGCTTCCCTTGCCTCTTTCATTCTCTCAGCAACCTTTCTTGAAAATATTCTTTCTCTTTCATCTTGTTAAGATATATTTCTTCAAGATACTTGCCCTCTTGACATTCAACTGAAATATATTTCTTGAATCACTTGCACTCTTGATGCTTAGCTAAAATATATGGCGTTCATCATTTGTCCCTTTTTGAAATATCATGGATAAGGTTGAGTTGTTGAGCTTGCTCATCACTTGTATGCATATCCATGTCCTCCATTTCGTCTTACTTGAGCTTCTCGTCATTGGACCTTCAAAGACTTTGATTATATTCTTCAAGCTCGTATCTTGGATCACATCAGCCCAAGTGCAGAGCGAGGCCTAATCCATGTGATCGGAATAAAACATCCATGACTCAGCATTTGTGAGGACCTTTGCCAATTATCAGATTTTAAAGCTTCTGAAGAACTTCTGAACTTATTGAGTTTATCTCGTGGCGTTCAACAATTTGAAACTTGTCACGCTCTTGGTGTGGCGTTTCTTCACTTCGTAGTCTTGGTTTGCTCCAGATCTTGGCTACGGGTCAAGCCTCAAACCCTTGTCTTCTCATTTTTTGTGTTCTATCCACCGTTGTTCTTAGGTTTCATAACTTTCGTCGGTGTGGTTCGTTCTACTGTCAACACAAGAAATTTCCAATGCAATTTAGCTTTCGATGACTTGATGGCGATCATGATTTTCGTGATAGCAATGATGTGACTTCTAGAAAAAGTTGCAAGATAATGTCCGCTGATCAGAGCAAGGGCAACTCCGTTTGATGCACGTCCAAGCGCTAATCATCAGCTTAAGGCTGGAGCTAGAAGATACCATTTGTCACTTTTGGAAGGTCCCATTATAGGACTATGGGCAAACGATTCAAGGAAACACTAAATGGAGTAATACAAGAGCATTGGTTTGATTATGGGAATGGAGAGACCGAGATAGGCCCAAGTGCCGAGCGAGGCCTAATCCATGTGACTGCAATACAACATCCACGACTCGGCATTTGTAAGGATCTTTGCCCATTATCAGATTTGAAAGCTTCTACAGAACTTCTAAACTTATTGAGTTTATCTCGTGGCGTATAACAATTCGAAACTCATCATGCGCAAGATGTGGCATTTCTTAACTTCGTAGCCTTGGTTCGTTCCAGATCAGGGCCACAAGTTAAACCTCAAACCCTTGCCTTCTCATTTTTGGTGTTCTATCCATCGTTGCTCCTGGGTTTCATGGTTGTTGTTGGTGTGGTTCGTTCTTCTGTCAACGCAGGAAATTTCAGACGCAATTTACATTTCGGCCGACTTGATGGTGATCATGATCTTAGTGATAGCAATGAAGTGATTTCCGGCTAAAGTTATAAAATATTGTCCGCAGATCAGAGCAAGGGCAACTTTGTCTGGTGAATGTCTAGATGCTAATCCTCAGCTTAAGGGTGGAGCTCGAAGGGACCATTTGTCACTTCCGTAAGGTCCAATTATAGGACTTTGGGCAAGCAATTCAAGGAAGCACTAAATGGATTAATATAAGAGTATTGGGTTGATTTTCGGAATGGAGAGGCCGAGATAAGCCCAAGTGCAGAGCGAGGCCTAATCCATGTGACCGAAATACAACATCCACGACTCAGCATTTGCCAGGACCTTTGCCCATTACCAGATTTGAAAGCTTCCAAAGAACTTCTGAACTTATCAAGTTTATCTCGTGGTGTATAATAATTTGAAACTTATCATGCTCGTGGCGTGGCGTTTCTTCACTTCTAGCCTTGGTTGCTCCAGATCTTGGCTACAGGTCAAGCCTCGAACCCTTGTCTTCTCATTTTCACTGTCCTATCCATCGCTGTTCCCGGAGTTTCATAGCTGTTGCCAGTGTGGCTTGCCTACTGTCAACGCAGAAAATTTCAAACGCAATCTACATTTCGGGCGACTTGATGGCGATCATGATCTTCGTGATGGGAATGAAGTGATTTCTGGCTAAAGCCACAACATATTGTCCGCAGATCAGAGCAAGGCCAACTCCGTCTGATGCACGTCTAGGTGCTAATCGTTGGGCTAAGGCTGGTGCTAGAAGTGACCATTTGTCACTTCCGGAAGGTCCCAATATAGGACTTTGGTCAAGCGATTCAAGAAAGCACTAAATGGATTAATATAAGAGCATTGGGCTGATTAAGGGAATGGAGGGACCAAGAAGAGACCAAGAAAAGCCCAATTGCAGAGTGAGACCTAATCCATGTGATCGAAATAAAACATCCATGACTCAGCATTTGTGAGGATCTTTGCCCGGCATCAGATTTGAATGTTTTTACAGAACTTCTGAACTTATCGAGTTTATCTCGTGGCGTGCAACAATTTGAAGCTTATCATGCTTGTGATGTGGCGTTTCCTCACTTCATAGTCCTGGTTCATTCCAAATCTTGGCTACGAGTCAAAGCTCAGACCCTTGTCTTCCCATTTTTGGTGTTCTATGCATCATTGTTCTCAGGTTTCATAGCTATTGTTAGTGTGGTTCGTCCTATTGTCAACGCAAGAAATTTCAAATGCAATTTACATTTCGGACGACTTTATGGCGGTCATGTTCTTGGTGATAGCAATGAAGTGATTTTCAACTCAAGTTACAACAAATTGTCCGTAGATCAGAGCAAGGGCAACTCCGTCTGATGCAAGTCTAGGTGCTAATCATCTCCTTAAGGCTGGAGCTAGAAGAGACCATCGCGATCACATGGATTAGGCCTTGCTCTGCACTTAGGCGTATCTCTATCTCTCCATTCCCATAATCAGCCCAATACTCTTATATTAATCCATTTAGTGCTTCCTTGAATAGTTTGCCCAATGTCCTATAATGGGACCTTCCAGAAGTGACAACTAGCACCAGCCTTAAGCCGATGATTGGCACCTGGACGTGCTTCACACGAAGTTGCCCTTGTTCTGATGTACAGAAAATATGTTGTAACTTTAGGCAGAAATCACTCCATTGCTATCACGAAGATCATGATCGATATCAAGTCGTCCGACATGTAGATTGCTTTTGAAATTTTCTACGTTGACAATAGGACGAACCACACCGACAACAACTATGAAACCCGCGAACAACTACAAATAGAACACCAAAAATGAGAAGACAAGGGTTTTAGGCTTGACCCGTAGCCAAGACTTGCAACGAGCCAAGACTACGAAGTGAAGAAACGCCACACCATGAGCATGATAGGTTTCGAATTGTTGAATGCCAAGAGATAAACTCGGTAAGTTCGGAAGTTCTTTAAAAGGTTTCAAATCGAAATAATGGGCAAAGGTCCTCGCAAGTGCCGAGTCATGGATGTTTTATTCCGATCACATGGATTAGGCCTCGCTCTGCACTTGGGCTTATCTCGGTCTCTCATTCCCATAACCAGCACAATGCTCTTATATTAATCCATTTAATGCTTCCTTGAATCCCTTGCCCAAAGTCCTCTAATGGGACCTTTTGCAAGTGACAAATTGTCTCTTCTAGCTCCAGCCTTAAGCCGATAATTAGCGCCTGGACGTGCATCAGACGGAGTTGCCCTTGCTCTGTTCTGCGGACAATACGTTGTAACTTTAGCCATAAATCACTTCATTGCTATCACAAATATCATGATTGCCATCAAGTCGTCCGAAAGGGAAATTTCGTTTGAAATTTCCTACGTTGGTAGTAGGACGAACCACACTGACAATAGCTATGAAATTCAGGAACAACGATGGATAGAACACCAAAAAGGGAGGTCAAGGGTTTGAGGCTTAACCCATAGCGAAGATCTAGAGCGAACCAAGACTACGAAGTGAAGAAATGCCACACCACGAGCAGGAGAAGTTTTGAATTGTTGAACGCCACGAGATGAACTCGGTAAGTTCATAAGTTCTGTAAAAGCTATGAAATGTGATAATGGGAAAGGTCCTCACAAATACTGAGTCATGGATGTTTTATTCCGATCGCATGGATTAGGCCTCGCTCTGCACTTGAGCTTATCTCTGTCTCTCCATTACCATAATCAGCCCAATGCTCCTATATTAATCCATTTAGTGCTCCCTTGAATAGCTTGGCCAAAGTCCTATAATGGGACCTTCCGGACATGACAAATGGTCTCTTCTAGCTCCAGCCTTAAGCCGATGATTAGCACCTAGACGTGCATCAGACAGAGTTGCCCTTGCTCTGATCTGCGGCCTATATATTGTCACTTCAGCCGGAAATCAATTCATTGCTATCACGAAGATCATGATCGCCATCAAGTCGTCTGAAATGTCAATTGCGTTTGAGATTTCTTACAT
>CM075287.1:16959659-17050487 GCA_037672795.1 Lagerstroemia speciosa
TTGTATATACACACAGATTATTTAGTCTGAAAAGTTGTCATTTTGGAAAAGAAAAAAGTTAAGGTAGTGGTTTTTTTTTTCTGGTGAAAAGTTGAAGTACTATTTGAAGTTATTCTTTGGCCTGTCTTTATAGCATCAGAAAATTCTGAATGTTTCACTATTTAAAGCTGGTGTGGATGGGATCGAAATCACCGATATGGAGGGTTCCGTCGAGAGGCATTGTCCTCTTTGGGCGGCGGCTCGGCCCTCAAGAGTTCTTTAATATGTATAATCTGAAAGAGTACCTAACCAAATTTCCTCGGAGTCTTCAGCTCCAAAGCTCATTTGGTGATGATTCACTAAATAACATGCCTGGTTGACATTTTCGACCCAAAAAATCCTTTCGAAGTCTTGCATTGGAAAGCACGCATTGAACTCACTCAAGTAAAGTTCTATTCATTCTTTATGCAACACTGTTTTACTGCGAAGTGTTCATGACTCTTTCATTCCCAACGGCACCTTCTCCCAAAATTCCTTAATCTCTTTGCTACAAAATTAGAGGCCATTATCTATTCTTAACCACTTGATTTGCTTTCATATCAATTTCTCCTGGAGGACCTTCTAACTTAAAGGTGTCAAATATATCAAATTTATTCTTTAGAAAATAAATCCATATCTTCCTGGAGAAATCGTTGATGAAGGTTAGGAGATATATAGAACCTTCTTGTGAAGCTACTTCTTCAGAACTGCAAGTGCACATAGCCAAGTGTGTCCTAGGTTTTGCGAACTACGTTGCTGAAAGACACTCTCCTTTGCTTTCCACAGACAGTGCTTGCAAAAGTCTAGCTTCCCAAGATTCTTTGATGGTAAAATGCCCCAGTTGCTCAAGACGAACATACCCTTCTCGCTCATATGCCCTACTCTCACATACGATAGTTTTGTAGTTTCAGCTTTTGACATGGTAGTTGAAATTGTAGCTAAACCTGTGATTGTCACTCCTTGAAGGACATACAAACTGCTGGCTTCCTTCCCTTATCACAAGGAGGCAAACATGGGAAACCTTCATATTGCTGGACTCAATTCTAATCTTGCATCCATTTGTATCCAGCACTCTAGCGAGATAAGATTTTTTTCAAGTTAGAAACATGTTTGACATCAGTTGGGGTCCTAATGACTCTATCATGCATCTTGATCCAAACTATTCCTACACTAATAGTCTTACAGGTAGAATTATTGCCCATAAGAATAACTCCATCTGCAACTAACTTGTAGGTGAAAAATAGTCCCAATTGGGAAACATAATATGAATAGTCTAAATCCAAAATACACTGATCCTTGCCACATGATTTACCTCCACCGGCTACCAGTAGGACATTTTCCTCCTTACCTTGGTGACTTTAACATCTGCCATGTTATCCTGCTTCTTTCCCTTGTTGGCCCCTTGATCAGAGTTATTATGATTCTTTAACTTGTAGAATTCGAAATTAATTTGTCATTTCCTCTTGCAATAGTGGCAAATTGTGTCCTTGTTTCGTGACTTTAACCTAAAATTGCTCTTATTTGAATGCCTATTCTGAGACCTACCCCTCATGATAAAGGTTGATGCCCGCTCATCAGATCCACTGCTGAATTTGAAATTGTTGTCGAGTTTGTCTTTGCTCAAAAGCTGTCTTTGATATCATCAAATGTCAAGGACATCCTCTTGTAGATCATAGTCTCCTTAAATGTCTTGTAGGAGGATGGCAACGAACCTAGAGTAGAATAGTCTGATCCTAGTCTTCCACTTTGTATCAATGGTCTTGAGATCGTTTATGAGGTGATACACTCACTAATGTCAGTCTTAATCGAAGTCCATTAGACCATACAAAGAGGGTATAATTGTTGCTTCAACATGAGCTAACTGGCTATTGACTTCGACAGGTATAAAGTCTCCCACTTTGTCCACAGATTAGTAGTTCTATTCTCCATATGGATCTCTTGCTGCACATCATTGGTGAGGTATAGGCAAATGACCGATAAAGCTTTCCTATCCAACTTCTTCCAATTGGAGTTTGATCTTGAAGGATCAAGATCCTTTATTGCCGCTTGCAAACCACTCTGAATGAGAATATCAGTAATTTGTAATTGCCACATACTAAAATTCACTGCCCCATCAAATTTCTCGATGTCGTATTTCATCGCCATCTTCAGGAGTCAATTGAGTCGCAACTACAAAAACCTTGCTCCAATACCAATTTGTTGTGCTTAAGGATCGGAATTGAACTTGTATGAGTAATGAAGAATTAATCAAGAGAATAGAAAAAATAAAATCACACGTTCAATACACGTGGTTCCGAATAATTTTGGTCTATACACCACGGGCTAAGAAGGTTTTGTCAGTGCTCTTCACTATTTGAGATGAAGTGCAATAAATCAACTCTTTCACAATAGACACTCACAAATTTGATCTCACAACTTTCTTTGCTTGCAGGCTTATCCCATGGTCCTGAAAATATATATTTATAACCTAATAAGTATTTCACAAGATAGGATATGTATCTTCTAGAAATATGTTCGTTACAGCAAAAATCTCATTTAATAACAAATTATCCAAAATATTCTCAAGAATATATTATTGGGAATATTATTCAAATTTGTAGCCACAATCCAACAAATTATGATACAAGGACACTGTAGTAAGGAGGGACACTTGATAGGTAGGGCATATTAAAAAGATTGATTTTAAATTAAAAAAAAGCAAAATAAATATATGATTTATGAATAATATTTATAAAATTTGTAGAATATGTAAAATGGTAATTTTAAAATTTTTTAAAATATGTAAATGATATATATAATATTATAAAAATTTGTAAAACATATAAAATTTAATATAAGTGTTCGTGGTATGGTGAGGTTGTCGGGGCCTTTGTACCCAGCTTATGTGCGAAGTAACTATTTCTTTTTAATAAGACAGAGGCCTATTTCTGATCGAAATGAAAAATCAGTGGCTTGCTTAGGTAGTAAATTATTAATGATTTTATAATGAATTAAAATGGGTTACAAAGAAAAATAAAACATTTTCATGGAAAAAAGCTATCGTGGAGTAGCGAAATGTTCCTTATTCACCTCAAACAATAGTTTTAGGGGAGTAAAAATTCTTTATTGAATCTTGTCTATTTTAGATTTTAGTGGATTTGGCTTACAAATAGATAAAATTTTCCCCGTGGAAATTTCTTCATTCACATATTACATGTGGGAGATGTTATTTAAAATAGGTTAACATTCCTCAACTCTAACGCATGTTGGTTTGAGTGGAACATTTTTTGTTATGTTTGGTACACACTTGAATTGAAATGAATGAAATGGAATGAATTATTTACCATCTTAATTTACAATTTTTACTTGATTATGCTCCGAATAGTTGTTATGGGTATTGCTTTAACAAAGATTTTTTTTTCTCAAAGTGTTAGAATGATATTTTTTAAAAAAGATAGAGAATCCATTTTTAATCCTTCATTTTTTCAAAATAAACTTAAAAATTAATAATTTCTTTCTTGGTGCTATTATAATTATTTCATTTTATTCATTTCCATTCTTTCATATCAAAGATAAAGAAATGGAAACTCAGTTTTCCTTATATTTTGTTTCTCTAAATTGTTCTATATACACACACGAATATAATAAAAAAAGATTTCAATAACCAACTTAAGGTTAGCCTAATAGTTCTCTCACTAGACCCCCAAATGAGTGATCTCAAGATCGAACTCAGGTTGGGAGAGTCAACCGGGATTTTTCCAAGCATTTCAGCTCGATCGCAGATTAGTCTTGAGGTGCGCTTCGGCTCCCCTGGGAATACTGCGTGGTGTAAACAAAAAAACGGTTTCAATAACTCCTCTAAGAGACAGTATAGTCAACTTCTTATGTTAATAACGTTAATGGATCTCATTTTTCTCTCTCTCCTCTATTTTGCATTTCTCTTTAATACTTCTTCATGTATATTAGAAATAAAAATATCAGAAAAGAAGAAGTATTAAAGTTTCCTGAAAAATTTAATTTCTTCGGCCTTTCTATATGTACATTATGTAACTAAAAATTTATGTACATATGAAATGATGGTATAAAATTGAAAAATATTATCTATTTATAAAAAATATTTTGAGCTAAATTTTTAATATTTTATTTTTAGATAAGAGGATACAACTTTCAGAGAAATCAATATTATAAAATAAGAGCAGTCTCAATCCAGCCATTTTACATATTATTATTCATAATATGACAATCATATAATCATCTATAAATAAATCCATTAAATATCGACTTCTTTCTCTCTCCATAGAGCAAGTACAAAGAGTACCATATGTGCATGTAAGCATGTCTCTCTTCAGAACTTGCATATTTTAAATTAAAATTATATATCTCGAGTTGGATAATTAGCAATAAATAAATAAATTATATATTTCAAGTTTGCCACTGATATTTGCAATTCTCTTATTAATTTTTCACACACATATCATCTTCTTTAGCTTCTTTCCTTCCTGTAGCAAAGCACAAAATTTTTCTCTAGTTTTCACCTAAAATAAGGTCTTTCATGTGCAAAGCCAATGGCAAAAGTTAAATATCGCACTAACTGATTAACAGGCAATGAAGGTGGAGATATGAATAGAATCAGGGGCGAGTGCTCAAGGGACGATATCGTAATCTATCAGGGCCCTACCGACTCGCTCCCAAATGGGATCCCGACTTATACAGTCCAGATCTTAAATGTGTGCACCTCAGACTGCAGCATCTCAGATATCCATGTATCATGTGGATGGTTCAGCTCAACTCGGCTTGTCAATCCGAGGGTCTTCAGGCGCATCTACTACGATGACTGTCTTGTCAATAATGGCGATGCATTGGGACCTGGTCAAAGCCTTTCCTTCAAGTACTCCAACAGTTTCCCCTACGCCTTGTCAGTATCTACAGTCTCTTGCAACCAAATACCACAAAAATGAAGAGTACTTGATTGTCATGTGAATCAATAGCTTCGATTATAAATTCTCAGATGGATTATGACCAATGTCTCTTAATGCTAATGTCGTCTTTCACTTTATTAATAGATTGAATGCCAATTACTCGGGGTATGGTGAGGAGTTAATGAGCTATTCAAAGTTTTCTCCTGTTCTAAAGCTTTGATGATCACACAACCGAATTTTCGGGATAACTGATATGTAAATAAGTTGTTCTGACCGGCACATACAGGTGAATCTAGAAAATAAAAGAGAACGAAAACAAAATCAAGAAAGCGTTGAAGTAATATTCATCTTCTTAATGGCAATATTAGCGAAACTCCTGTAACTTAATCTTGGAAACAGACTTCAAAAATTTGTTAGCCATTCAAAATTGGTTTTCTGCAAAGCGCTTTTACAAATTGCACGCCTCAAACAAGTAATCAAGCGGTAAGAAAAGGTGTCCTTGTTAAGAAAATAACATTAAATAATCTCCAATGTCCACAATAATAAATGAAAAATAAATATTTCACAACACATAGTCGTGTTACATGATATAATAATACAAAATAATAAATTAAATTAAACTACAAAAATTATAAATTTTACTTAATGTCGAGGACTATGGCAGTCATACTATCCTTAAAAGTAATTCATCCTCCTCTCAATTGTGTTAATGAAGCTTGGATGTCGGTCTCTCAAAATACGATGAAGCGAACTAAATAGATGTAGAAGACCACCACAAAAATGATGCATAAATGTAAACAAATAGAAGATTTTCTGAAATTGTGTTTCGAACCTGAGGACAATGGTTCTATTTATGGGGAAGGAGGGGGTTGATGGACAAAATGATGTCAAACTAGGAATGAAACGGTATAACCGACCAATTTAATTGTAGAACAATCCAATTAAAGGCACAAACCAGACATTAATAATCGAACAGCCAATAAAATAGGTTGAACTAGATTGTTACCTACATTAATCCGACCATTTGCTTGAATTCACCCTTAATAAGGTTTAATGACTAGTAGAATCCAAGGGTTGTCCTTTAATGCAAGGGTTTTAATGTTAGACCGCTCCTAAAGAATCCAAAGGTCACTGGTTCATGGATTCATGGAGGAAAAAGTGTAAGAAAAGGTGAAATTTGGCTTCGTGGAAGCCCCCATGGTTGAAACAAATATTCGATGTGCCCACCACCTGCGCGTGCACATGTTTAACTAAATTCACCTCTGATTGCACCCCTGCACAAGGACGTGAGTTAGACAATTCTCTCACAAACCTTGTCAAGGTATCTCCCAAGAACTAAAGTTGGCACAATTGTTTCTTATTTAAGTAATCAAAACTAGACAATGCCAAAAACATCAAAAATAAAAGTGAATCCGATCAGTTTTCTAACAATCAATTACTATAAGACTATAGAGCATAAGGTTCTTCCCTCATTCTATTCCCAAATCTGATCATTCTCTATCCATGCAGTTGATTGAGCGAGTTATTATCATAGTCTATGTCATCTCCTTATACACCATGCAGATGTCATAAAAATGTATTAACATAACGAATTAACCGTTCTATTCTTCTCTGTAGACATCTCATCTTGATCCAGAAAGTACATGGACTTGGACCTCGAAAAATAATGAGTGAGCACATGCCCATACACGATCCGATACGATATTCGAGAGTAAAATTGAGGAGCCAATTAGATTGATCATAGGGTAAATTTAGATTTAATGTGAAGAGCATTGAACCAGCTTTAATTCGACATATCGTGGACCAAGAAATTCGATCAAGAAAAGAAGATATGATTTTTATGTAAAATTGGCCGAATTTGACAAATTCATTTATCTCGGTTAGTTTTATTTAAAAAATTGTAACTAATTATTGAGAGGTCCAAATTAAGCAAAATTAATTTCATTTGATTCCTATATAATAGAACGTAGCAATAATAAGCTGAGAATCAGTGCTGAATAGTTGAATTCTGAGCCTTTGTGTGCTGAACAAATGAATAATAGTTAATCGGGCTTGAAAGATTATATCTTGTAAATTCAGGGCTCTTTTGATGTTATTCTCTTTTTCATCGCTGATGATTGGATGTGTTTTACGAAAAAATATAAAAATTAAAAAATAAAATAAATTCAGGCTGATATAAGGTAAGAAATTTAAGGTTTAAGTGGGGAGAAAAACCCTAATCTCCACCATCTGCAACAAAAAGGGGAAGCTGAAAAAGAAAAACCTCTCAGCAGCCGAAGTGCAAGTGGACACAACGAGAGGCGCGAGAGGAGAGGAGAGCTCCCCTTCTTCTGCGCCGATTCCCTGAGCGTGAAGACCGCCGAGCGATTTGGCTCCACCGAGCCCCTCGTTTTATTTCATAGAACAACAGATTCGACCCCGGCCCCCCTTCCGCACTGACCACCATGTCCACGCACCCGGCCTCTTGGTCCAAGCATCCTTTCTTGCTCGGCCAGTCCTTCACCGAGCCATTACCGTTTCATCACAACTTCATCCCGAATCCCATGCTTGATCTTCCCCAACGGTCCTGCCTCGAGTCCCGGCTGCTTCCCCAACCTGAGCTTCTGTTTCTGTCCCTGAAGTCAAGCTCCTCTGAGCACGTCCGAGCCCATGCTGCCGCCCCCTAGTCATTCCCGATTGAATTCGCTAGCAGCCATCAATTAGAAGAGCGTCCTGCACCTCCCGACTCTGATTTTGGCCCCCGATTATTAAATTTTCAACTTGTGCCTATATGAGTTTTGAACCCGTTTCCATCTAAAAATCTAAGCTAATAGGTAGTGGTACAAAATTAACCAAGTTTCTTTCTCAATCTGGTCGATGTGAAATTCTAATCTCAACATCAACTCTCAAGTGGTAACGCGTTTACACTTGACACGTGCCCTTAAATACCCGCCCTCAACAACTGACCTTGAGTTGTGTATTCTTCTTCCAGTCTCAGGTAAGGGGGAGAAACTACCATGAGGCGAGTCTTCTTCCATCCTCAGGCTAACATACGAATTATACTTTTTCCGTACTTGATAAACTGACCAAGAGCCCGGTATTTTTCTTCCGGTTTTAGGTTTAATGGGCCATGAGCTTCATACCCGAGCCTAGCATGGTGTGAGTTCAGGACCGATTTGCTCTCGTACTATATTAAATTTTCAACTTGAGCTTACAAGAGTTTTAAACGCATTTCTACATAAAAACTTAAGTTGATAGGTAGTGATACCTAATTTTCCTATAAACCCAATTTTTTTTCTCAATCTGATCAATTTGGGGTTCTAATCTCAACACCGATTGTCCTAGTTCATGTTGCTGCTCTTCATTCATTGGTTGGAAAGATAGGTAGGTACGAGACCCACGAAACTGTTGGTCGTTCCATGTTTGCTTTGGTTGCTGTCTCCCATATTTTTTGTTTCATCCAGGTCCGGATATAGTGGCTGAACGTCTTTGAACTGGCGGGCTGATCGGATTAGGCTTGCTAGTTGATTGTGGAAAGGTAGATGCAATCCTATAGCTGATGAATTGAATGAAGTAGCCGACTGCTAAATGTGTGGAGTTGTGTCATACTTAATAATGGGTATTGATCGTGCAAAAGGTCTAGCGGAGGTAGTGATTTTCATATTGTTTTTGACTGAGAATGTGGTTATTTAGTGTCCGATATTGCAGCTACTTTTTACTTGAAGTTTTCTCTTGATTTGAATGAGTTTTGACGATGGAAAAGGGACTTTAAATTGCCTGAGGTTGTAGCAAGTTTTGGCCCCATGATTTCTCTCAATTTTTTTCGATGAGAGTAGAGCTGTTATTTGCTTAAGTATGTAGCTTGCTAATAATACCATAAAAGATATATTTTAAATATACTTTTAGACCTTAAACTTGAGCTAAGAACATGCATCCCACATATTATTTGCATTGTTTTTGATGAAATGTGATTATCTGTACTCCTTAAGAGGTTAATATCCATCCTCTAAGTTTATCTGGGTGTTTGCAAGACTTTTTCAATAGAAAACATGAAAAATAAGATATCAACGGAAAGCTTGTTGAGTCAAGAATCCAACGCATCAAACCGTGCATGATTTGGAGTTAAAATGAGGAAGTTATGGCCAAACAAAATAAACTGCACAAAACGGACCTAGTGCACAGCGGTCTGAATAGTACTGCACCGCGGTTTACAGAGAGCATCCAGGGTTGAATTACATCTCAGTGCAAGTGGTTTGAACAATGCTACACCGCAGTGAGCTGAGCCGAAATGGTGGGACCCGGGATTTACTATCCCACACTGACCATACCAAGTTTGGAGGAGGTAGAAATACCTTATAAATAGAGGGGCACACCCACAAAAAGAAGGGAGAAAAGAAGAGAGATAGCTTTTCACAACAAGGCAATCCTGGACAAGGTTCTTGGCAGATTAAAGTTATGAAGCCGGGGTGTCAGAACACAGGTCGTGGGTAGAAGAGCTAAGAAATCAAGCTCATCATTAGTGTTTGAGACCTCTTCTACCTTGTCTCCTTTCTCTTCATTTTGTTTTGTAACTTTCAATTCCGAGGAACATGTATTGTGACATAATCATGTTTGGCTAGTTTCTTATTCTCTAGGGTAGTAAGTGAATCTTAGTGTTTATTTCATCCATGTATTGAAGTTTTATTGCCCGGATCTATGAAGGTGTTCTATTTCCCTTATGTTTACTATACTTCATGTGTTTATTGACGTCTGGCTAACTCGATAAATAGATCTAAGGGATAGTGAGGAGACACGAGAGTGAGAATCTTGTAGCCTAAGTAAACATAGCCTAGGAATAATCATACCGAGAGGTAGATTAGTCATTCTAAGAATTAGAAGAGACGTGTGAGAAGGCCTGGGAGGTAGCCATCACCCTAGTTATCCTAACACGGTTACGAACATGACCCTTTGTCCCTTAATTGTAACTAGCTGGAGGTAGAGTGGGTAAGGAATATCCTAGGGATGCATCCTAGTTACGACGAGAGTCGGATTAGGTGACTTTAGAACCCGTGGATAGGAGAAAACACTTGATCCGGTTAATTAAGTCCAAGAGGATTGAAATAGACCTAAGTGAAACTAAACCCCTAGAATCGTTTTCTTGTCAAGATCATATAAAGCTATTTATGTTTTCTTTAGATTGTTTGCTTTTGCTTCTATTCTTGCAATTTCTGCATCCTCGCAACTATTGTACGGTTTGGCTTGGTACTTTGTGTTCTAAATTCGTGCTCGATAGGCTTTGATCCTCGTGGGAACGATACCCGCTCATCGGGTTTACTACTTGCGATCTGTCCTCTTATAGGTTGAGAGCGAACACTTGCTTTTGCTCGGTTTTTACTCTTGTTTACGTTTATGTTTCAAGGGAACTGGTCAAACTTAGAACCGTGCCCAAACCGTGAGGTCCAAGGTTCTAGGTTGGTTCCACTGGCCTAAGGAACTGCCCCCCCTCCCCCAAGAAGCTGGCCTCTTCTGTAGCTCTGTCCAAGAAGCCGACCCTTCTCTGTAGTTTACACTACCCAAGAAGCCCCATCACATCACTGCCTGACAAGGCTACTAGCAGGTGGCGTCACCCCCCACGCCCCCACGCACAAACAACTTTTGACTTTTACTATTCATTATTTTAAATTACAAAATAAATAAATTATGTTTTTTTTTACTTTACAACATAATTAGGTAAGAAAACTAACTAGATTTTGATTCTTTTAAATACCAAGAAGATACGTAGACAACTTAAGTCAATTAATTTAATTTATATTACATTTAACATTAAATTTTAATCTATTTTTAATAATATATTATATATTTATTTTATTTTAATAGAACCGAACCAGTCAGGTTTGGACGATTTGAACCGAATGGTTTAGGACCTCACGGAACCATGGTTTCGAATCGGAACCGTCCGGTTTCGAACCGCCCCTAAACAGTCCAAAGGGAGGTTAAGGGTTGGTTCCATAGCCACCGGTTCTTGAACCATGGCTAGCACTAGATAGTGCAACAGTTTCCTGTTCGATATTTCCTCTTGATTTGAGAGTTGTTTTCATCAAGAAGGGGCTGTGCACACTTCAATAATGCAACTGCTCATTACCCACTTTTTTCTCTTGATTTTAATTTCGATATTGTGGAGAATGGGAGTAATTCACCTTCTACCGTTGCTGCTGGTCATTACTTTGTATTTCTCTTGATTTTAAGGCATAATTTTGTGGAGAATGGGGATGTTCAATGTTTGGTGTTGCAGCTGATCGTCACTATTTCTCGTTAAAAAAAGGGGTTGTTGACTCTTTGTTAATAAATCTATTGCACTTTTGGTCATTTAGTGTTGATTTGTAGATTGTCTTAGCCTCTAAACTTTGGGGTACATAGCTGTAACAAGCTGTTGCAATTTGGTGATTCTTTGGTGCTTGCTTCTTATCATTAGGAGGCTCATAATGCCATGTTTTAAAGCTATCACTCGCTGCACCATTTTGCAATTGTTTGAGGCCCGTTTCTAGTGCTATTTATCTTGCAATCTCGTGTTTCAAGGATATCACTTGCTACACCATCTCGTGATTGTTTGAGGCTTGTTGCTAATCATTCCTTGGCTTTCGATTTTGGGATTTAGAGCTGCCACTTGCTGCATCATTTTGTGATTGTTTGGGGCCCGTTTCTAGTCGTTATTTAGCTTTCAACCTCATGTTTTAAAGCTGTCACTTGTTGCACTATCCTGTGATTGTTTAAGGCATGTTTCTAGCTATTCTTTAGTTTTTAATCTTGGGTCCTAGGTGTTGATTTGGTGTTCATGGTTGGATATACATAGACTTGCTCCCTCACCTCATAAATTCGATATCCTAGTCCATCAGTTTTGGCATCCTGCTTGCAAGTACCCCTCAGGACGTTCTACATATTGGTCCTTCATCATAGGTTGTGCATCCAAGGCCAACAATTTAGGTATTTTGCTCACACCTTCATTTTTGAATTTTGCATAGTCTCTCAAGCAATTTGATTACATGCTCTTTGATCTAGGTGGAGTTGAAAATTTCAATGTATATGTGTGCATTATTATAATGGGGTAGTAGAGCGAGACAAAGCAGATTAATGTCTGTAATCATGATAATAGTGGAACCCTTCACTTTTTATACTTAAGTTAGGACGGGTAATATTATGTGAGAAAGTTGCACTATTGGTACAAAATCTTTAGCGAATGTAATGCTTTGGTGCAAGACCTTTCTTTTATAACTTTGCACTATAAAACATTTTCAAAATGTAATATTTTAATGCAAGCCGTTAACTTCTATTAACGTCGTTAAGTTTGCTGATGTGGTAGCGTGACATGGATGGCGACTCGGCGCCATGTGTCAATTTAGCTGACTTGTTACTATAAAATAATTTTAAATTGTATAAAAATAAAATAAAATAATAAAAAATTTAAATTAAACATAATAAAATAAAAGTTTAAAATCTCTCCCCTTTCCCTTCTCTCTCTCTCTCTCTCTCTCGCACTCTCTCCCTTTCCCTCTTTCTCTCTCTCCCCCTCCCTCCCACCTCTCTCTCCACCCACCTCGCTCTTACTCTCTCTCCTTCTCACTCTTTCCCTTTCCCTCTCTTACTCTCGATCTCTCTCCTTGCTCTCTCTCCCCCTCACTCTCAATCTCTCCCCCTCTTACTCTCGATCTCTCTCCCTCTCTCACTTTCGATCTCTATCCCTCTCCATCTCACACTCCGTCCCTTTGTCACTCTCTCTCTCCACCACACTCCAGCTCTCACTTGCTTGCGCTCTCTCTTCTTTTCTCTCGCTTCTTCACATTCTCCCTCGTGCTCTCTCTCCCCATCTTTCACTCTCCATCTCTCTTGACCTCTCTCCCTTTCGCTCTCTCGCTCTATCACTCCCTACCTCTTCCTCTTCATCCTCTCCCCGTCCACTTGCACATCACTTTTTCTCTTATTCTGTCACACATACATATGCACATATACGTTATATATACACACACAACACAGTCCCCCTCTCTCCTCCTTCCTCTCAATCCTATCTATCCCATTCCTAAAATAAAAAAAAAATGGGAGGGGGGGAAAGTGACAGAGAGAGGGGGGAGAGGGAGAGAGATAGGGAGAGGGAGAGGGAGAGAGTGAGAAGGGGAGAGAGAGAGATCAAGAGGGAGGGGGAGAGCAAGAAGGAGAGAGATCGAAGTGAGAGAGGGAGAGGGGGAGAGAGGGGGGAAGGAAGGGGAGAGAGAGAATTTAAATTTTTATTATTTAATTTTATTATGTTTAATTGAAAATTTTTTATTTTATTTTTTATACAATTTAAAATTATTTTATAGTGACATGTCAGCCAAATTGCCATATGGCGCTGAGCTAGCGTGCACGTCGCATTCTCGCATTAGAAAACTTAATGGCATTAATAGAAAGTTAATAGATTGTATCAAAATATTACATTTTAAAAAAGTTTTGCAGTTTGGAGTTATAAAAAAATATTTTATATAAAAACATTACATTCGCCAAAAGTTTTGCACAAACAGTGCAATTTTCCCAGTATTATGCTAGGGCACGTGATTTTGATTATTGATATTGATATTGATTTTGGAATTATGATATAAACCTCGATTAGGGTAACAACTAGGTCTATTAAAAATGTGCAAGTAAACAAACAATTTAGATATAGGGATGGATACCAATCTGGGACATATTGATTGCCTTACGAGCCTTTTGAATGTAACAAGATCCCCTAATTTAAATTTAGGTTCAAAACCAATAAATAAAAACTAGGTGGTAGTATTATGCTCTTTGAGCTAAATAATAATTTTTTAATCAATTTTAGGACTATTCCTTAATTTGACAAATTGTGGAGGAGTTATCTTGTGTGTGGTTTTGCGAGATTTTAGAGAAAAGGGTATGTTGAGGGGAATAGTTAAAAGAAATAATGTCAGTGCTAGTATTTTCAACTCAAACAGTCCTATCTTTAAAAATTGTGATTGTAGTAGTAATTGCTTAACTAGAAGAGGCCGAAGAGAGTGGATTGAGCATGGTAAAGAAAACGAAAATTGCCTAGAGAGAGCAAAACCTTTGACTAATGTATTTTAGAGCACAAATTGAAAAAATGTAACATATAAATATAATAACTTTTAAAAGTGTCACACTTAAAATGCAAGCCGTCAAATTTAAGCCAACAATACTAGGTATGACTGATGTGACAATTGATGCAATATTTAACTCAGTAATTTTTGCTAACAAAAAACAAAGAAAAATATTTGGTCACCCACCTCCCACCTCCCTAACTAGCAAGCTCGTCGCTTGTCGAGAGGATCTAATAAGGGGAATAGTTGGACCTTTCCCTCCCTCAAACTGTTTCAAGAGGGAGACAGGGGTAGATTAATCTATTTGGGGCTCACTATTAGTGTCACGACTCTGTTGTACATGTAAATTTTTGTACTTGAGAAAGGCTTACGCACTGGTTTGGGAATTTAATCTTGTTTAGATTTAGAGCCGCAAGTAATCATTTAGGGACCAATTTTAGATCAATTAGAAACCTATTATTTAACTAAGAGAGCATGACACTAACAACCTACAATCTTATTTATCAGTATTGAATTGGAATTTGAGTTTGGCAGTCTTGTCATGCTCGAGAATGCTACTGAGCCAATCGACACACCTTGAATTGGTATGGTACCCATCCCTAAATCGAGGTTGCTTGTTTGCTTACATATTTTAATTTGACAAATTGTTATCCTAGTCAAGGTCCAAATCGGTGGTCCGTAATGAAGATTGATCATCGACATCACTTGATCTAGCATGCCACTAGTTGTCCTAATCTACGTGCAGAAAGTAAATGGTTCCACTATGATAATTACAAGCACTCATCATCTCTATCTCGTAGCATACCCATACATATCTGCACCCAAATACAATGGTTTCCCCGACCTAGTTTAGGTCATAGAACATATAATCAATACAATTCTGAACCAAAATACACTGGTTTCCCCAATCTAGTTTAGGTCATATAATATATAATCAATAGCTATCAATCATGGAGATTCTCAACCATTCATTCCTAACCGACACAAGCAAGGGGTCTAAAAAAATTTCAAAATTCAAGGACCAATTAGAAAATCTCACGAATTAGGGACAAAATTGCAAAATTTGTAAGTTGGCAGACTGAAATGCTGAATTCGAAAAAGTGATGAACTTGTATGCAGATTCCTGAAATAGAGAACTAATATATAAAGTGTCCAAAATGAAGGATAGGTATGCAAAATGACTAAGGTAATGGACTAATATGCAAAATATCTAAAATGATGGATTGCAAAATTCCTCAAATGGAGGAATAATGTACAAATTTTCCAAAATAAAGGACTGATAGTCAAAACTTGAAAGGTGAAGGACTGGTTTGTATGGTTACTAAACATATAAAATTTGTAGAAATGAAAGGCCGTAGTATGGAATTCATACGATGAAGGATTAAAATGCAAAAATTCCTATAATTGGTAACTAGAGTGCAGAATTTATAAAATGAGGGACTAATATGCAAGAATCATAAGCTCACGAGACCAAGCTTGAAAGAGCCGACTCACTGCCATAGTTTTCCATGACTTGCTTCTAACAATTCCCCCATTTACAAAACACAATTATTGAACATAAACGACAAATAACCAATGAAAGTTGGCGCAAGTGGAAGGGGCTTGTGTCGCTTAAGTAGAGGTGCCGGGTTCGAGCCCCTGTGAAGGCAGCAGACCTTCTTGGGAGGGGTCCCCGGGAAACCGCCTGACAGTACCCCGAATCCGGATTAGTCGGCCAGCCTTCGGGTACCGGACACCGGGTGGGAAACCAAAAAAAGAAAAAAGAACATAAACGACAAATACAATCTCAAGGTAAACGTGACTTGGTTCTCGATACAATTCAAGTCACCGAGTCAAATAATATACAATGATCAAGGTGGTTCAACCACAACCAAGCACAAGAGTGGACATGATACAACCTAACGTGATTAATTGGGTATGTGGATTTACTCATAAGCCTTTCCCTTAGCAAGCCCGACTTAAGTTCTACCTCAATTACTCTTGACTCTACCTAGACTTCTCTAAACTCAACTAGCTCCTCTAAACTTAATTAGGCTCCACTAATACCTCATGAGCTATCTTTTAGCATCTAAACTCAACCCCTAAGTCTTGGAATCTCTTCAAGCTTGATTAGACTCGTTTACTAACTCACGTCCTTTCCTTTGAGTGTCTAAATTCAGCCTTTAATCCCTGAATGCTCTCTAAGCTCCATTAGGCTCGATTACTAGCTCATGAACTATCCTTGTGGGTCTGTAAGTTCAACAACTAAATTTGGGTAACTCCTAAAAATTTGACTAGACACACTTTCAGCTAAACCAGCTACTATTACAACTCCAATAGCAACCCATTCGGTCACCTATCAACTTAAACAGCCAAGTAGTTGCAAAAATAAGCTTGTACAATATCAACTGTCAACAAAGACAACCATCTCAACCTAATGATAATGATATTGAGGGCGATGTTAACTAGACAGGGCATATTGCAACCAGCAAAAAACGAACATCATTGAGGCTTTAAACGAAACAGTCCATGAGCCAGGACAACGTTCATTGGCACTCTGCATGATCTCAAATTGCATGGTCGTGATTCCTCCAAGTAAATAATAGCAATACATCCAGATTGACAATGAAAATATTGTAAATGGATCCAACCAACTAACAACAATGATTCGGAAATAAGGAATCCAATGCAGCAATAACTCTATTCGACTTGTGAGCCAATGAGCTGGGTGACTGCAACCATAAAGCACCACCACTCGCCGACAAGCAATAAACAAATTGAAACTCAATTTAGGTGAATGGTTGGCAGCTAATGAACCAGTACCAACCAACATGAAACATTAGTATGTCAAACTCGAGCCCAAACAGTAGCAGCTAAAAAAAGGGATAAACTCAAGTCCATGGCACCAAACGAATAGGCAGAAAAGTAGAAAATATCAGCAAATCCCACCATCAATTACATACTGACGGGCAATGAAGCTACAATCGAACTCTCATACTTACCGAATAGCATAGCAGCTTGGGAATGGGCCTTACTAAAACAAACTTACCATTAAAAATGACATGTAAACTTCTATGAATGATAGGACAATGGTGAAAATAAATCAGTAACAGGTTCGACAACCACATATGACATTGGACACTATCGAAAGGAGACTAATCATATGTCAACCAATCTCAAAAGGACTCTGATGATGATATTTAAGCAAGGAATGACTCATTCACACCATCAGAGCTCCTTCACAACTCAAAGACCGAATAATAGCCGATCATGCCAACATTGATTAAATTCTCAGTAGAAAGAAAGAACCTCGATCACAGCTTGCATCAAATAGGAGAGGATTAGGAAAATCTTTATCTGGCCCACCTGGGGATGTTAAGCATGGAACCTGAAGAGGTGATTTAGGTTTGGTGCTGGGCAATTGACGAAGCTTGGGCTCGTTTGCAATCTTGGACTTGAATGGTGGAAGCACCTGGCAGCTCGATCGAAGCTCCAGGACGAGATGATAGGCACAAAAGGGCTCGGACATGGAGGCACGAGTCGGAGCAAGGCAAGGCGATAGAGTTACTCCAGGTTCAATAGGTGTTGCGATAATTCCAAAATCAGACATGCAAATATACGTATCGCATGCAAGTAATATAGTAGATGTGTAAGATCGTTCCCACGAAAACTCAAAAGTGTCAATTTCACTAGACACTAAACTTATAATAGCAATTCTAAGGCAAAGCAATTCTAATTAAGAGAGCAGTAAAAGAAAATAACAAAAGCAAAGATCACAAAGGCAGTTAATTAATAAAATTGTTTCTATCTTTGAGAAAAATACCTTGAAGAGAAAGCTACATTCAGATTCAAATCAATCAAGCGTTTAATGCGTGAAGGTTGGGTGATAGGGTAGGTGCTAGAAGGCCCTCGATTAGCAGTGTCCTTGGTTCCCCTTTCAGGGTACGTCGGGCTTACGAATCAAGCGGAGGTGTTTCAAAGCCATTTCCAATGGGAGCTCCCACGACGGGTGTATTTCTACTCCCCCTCCTTGGGAAGTTCCTACGACCTGGGGTCGATTGTTATTCAAGGTATGTAGTAGTAAAGTAAAGTGCGCAAATAAATGAACAACTAGGGATTATGGGTCGTGGACCCTCAAAAAGTCTCCAGTGGAGTTACCAAACTGTTGAACGTTGAAAGTTCCGACTTTAGAAAAAGAATCGGTTGAAGCACGCATGAGGCCTAACTTGGGACTTTGAATTGGGGTTGGATTGGAGTCACCACAAAACCGTTTATTAAGGTCGTTTAGGTGCCTAAGTCACTAAGTGATCATGATACTAACTGCCTAGTTTTTTTCATTATTGTTCTAGGAACCGAAATTTGAGTCTGGAGGTCCTGTTACGTATTTTGAAACTCAAGAGCCCAAAATACGCCCAAACTTGGTACCTATCCATAAGTTTAGGTCATCTATTTGCTTGCACATTTTATTTGTCCAATTGTTTCCTTGATCGAAGTTCAAATTGATGGTGAGAGAAATTTGATAATTTGTGCCATGACCCTAGTATGCCACTAACCGTCCTAATCTAAGTGCAGAAAGTAAAGGGTTCCACTATTATCGAGATTACATACATCCATCATCATATCTCTCTCACTACCCATCCAATTACATTGATGCACTCAATACATTAGCTTTTCCCAACCCATATAATCAAGGCAATACAGATCAATGAAAATACCTCAACCAACATTTACACTGATCAAGTCAAGCACGATAAATTTATTTGACTCAAAACAAGTTTTTTTACTTAAAATGAGAAAGTTAATCCTAAGAAAAATTGGGGGAATGACGTAAAAATTAGTTTAGATCGTTCAGGACCCTGAAAGATTCCAAAAAAGATTTTTTCTAGTTTTGAAAGACTTGAAAGTATCCCAAGGACTGTTTGAAGCATTTCACGAAGTTCTTGGCCCCATAAAATTTTTCTGGACTGATTTGAAACTGCAGGGACTGATATGTAAATTCACAAAAGTTCTGAACTGACCTGAAAAGTTCGGTAAAAACATTTGTGGCTGATTTGTAAAGCTCCGAAAAGTTCAAAGATCATTCTCTAGACCCTACAAACACTTCGGACTACTCTAAATCAAACAAAATTCTCAGGGATAGACCCAAAAAAATTCTGAATAGATGTTGGACCGATTTTTAAAAGATAATAAAAGACCTCGAATCGATCCAAAACGATTCGAAATTTTCAAGGACCAACCCTAAACCTTAACAACACTTGAGATCACTATAAATGATGCAAAATACATTAGAAATAGACTTGAAAAAATTTTAGAATAAATCTAGACTGATTTTAAAAAGTTGATAAGGACACGGAATCGATCCGAAACGACCCCTAAATTTTTAAAAATAGATCCCTAAATTGTAACAACACCTAATATCATTCTAAAACACACAAGAACATCATAAATAGAGCAGGAAAATAAGAACAGTTTAAAAAACCAATAAAAGACACCGAATCGATTCAAAATTTTTAGAAAAAGATCTCCAAATCCTTAGGAAAAGATTTAGACCTACATTAAAACACATATTGACCTCAGAGCTTATCTAAAGATTTCGAGAATGGTGCTCAGGGCTAAAATAAAAGAATTTTAAAAGCCGACTTTGAACGATCCATTTCATCATCACAATTTTGCCCAACCCATTTTCTAGTCATTCCCCAATTTTTTTATCAAAAAAATATTTTTAGTATTTTTTCAATTTTCAATTTTCAATCCTTTTTTATTTCCATCTTATCATTTTTATATTTTTTTCCTTAAAAAAGATGAACAATATATATCCTAACTAACAAGTTTATTTTTTTCTAAAGATCCTATTCCATTTTTCTTCATGAATCCTAGTTTTTTATTTTCTCCTTTTTTTAATTTTTCATATAAACATCTATTCCGAAAAGGAAAATTTTTTTTAAAGGATATGGCCTAAATCCCGATCAAGAAATTATACCTATAGCCGTGACAATGACAATGATGATGTCGAGGAGTGAGTGGAACTCATACTTGCTTTGGTGTCAGACCTTGGCACCTTTGAGACACAAGGAGGACTCATCGATTCACACAAACTAGGGCTCAATGACGATTGGGATGAGAATTTGTATTCTTGAATTTTTCCTCAACTCATGAGACCATTCAAGTATGTTTGTTGAAGAGTGAGTATGTGGAAATGTTATAGGGGTTAAATTGTAACACACATGAAAGTTTTAAGGGCTGAAATGGAGAAACAAAAAATAAGTAAATGAAAGAAAAATAATAATAAAAAAAGAAATGGCAAGCATTGCAAATAAGAAACAGAGACAGAGGAAGACAAAGGTAGAGACGGGGTGCGAGGTTGGCAGCCCGGGAAGCCAACAACTGCGGTCGAGACAGGACAGGCAGCGGTAATTGACATGAGACGGCGATGAGCGGTTGGTCAGAACAGCGGTGCTATGTACGCCAGCCGGTCTGGCAACCTCGAGGTTGTTGTTGAGAGAGCTCGAAGAGGGAGAGAGTGGTCGGGAAAGTCAAGGAAATCGGCTATCAACGGCTGACACGGGCAGAGCTGCAATGTTGGTGTGCACGACATTCGCCTGGCAATGTCAAGGCAGCGATCGAAAAGAAGAGAGAGAGATAGAGAGAGGGCTCGTGGGAAGAGAGATCTGACCCCACGACAACAAGAGCTCGAGGGAGAGGGTCGGGATGGATGTGGATCAGGGATCCGATCCCTACGGGCAGCCCACCGTAGGGACCCTTCATGGCCTTTGTAAAACTAGTCGGGCAGAGGGCTTTCAACGAACAGTGTATAATGCACTGTTCACGTAATTTTCCTTTTTTTAAAAAATTTATCTTTTGTTAAATTTTCTTTCTTTATATGAAATAAAATTAAAGTAAGAAATAAAAATTGAAATAAATAAAACTAAAAATTTAAAATATTGGAAATGAATTAGAACGAAATAGGGTTTGATTGAGCCAAAATCAGGTGTCTGCAAGCACCTAAGTCACTAAGTGATTATGATACTAGGCACCTAAGTTTTTGTCGGTCTTGGAACCAAGATTTGAGTTCGAAGGTCTTGTTACGTATATTGAAGTTCGAGATCTAAAATACTCCCAGACTTGGTACCCGTCCCTACGTTTGGGGTCATTTATTTACTTGCACATCTTAATTTGTCCAATTGTTTCCCTAATCAAAGTTCAAATCAATGGTCCAGAGAGAAATTCGATAATTCATACCACGACCTTAGAATGCGACTAACCGTCCTAATATAAGTGCAGAAAATAAAGGGTTCCACTATTATCGCAATTACATACATCCATCCATCATCATCTCTCTATCATTATCCACTCATTTACATTGGTTAACTCAAATACATTAACATTTCCCAACCCCACATGTAATCAAGGCAATACACATCAATAAAAATACTCCCACCAACATTTACACCGATCAAGTCAAGCACAATGGATTCATTTGCCTTAAGAAAAATTTTGTTTACTTAAAAACAAGATGGTTAATCATAAGAAAAATCGGGGAATAATACAAAATTGAGTTAAATCATTCAAGATCCTAAAAATCCAAAAAATTTATTTACCCTTGATAGACTCAAAAGATACTCCCAAAAACTAATACGTTTCGCTTCAAAATCCTCGAATTTGACCCAACATGTTTCAAATGTTTTAAGGATCGAACTCTAAGTCTTGGGAGACACTTAAACCCACTTTGAAACACACAAAAATATCAGGAACTGATATGGAAATTCGGATAAGGAGCTGGACTGATTTTTTAAAAACTAATAAAAGATCCCGAATCAATCTGAAATTTTCAAGGACTAATTCTAAACCTTAACGAGACCTAAGACCACTCTAAAACAAACAAATGCATCAGAAATATATTTGAGAATCTCTAAATAGGGGCTGGACAGATTTCAGAATGTTAGCAAAAGACCTTAAATCGATCTAAAAGAATCCAAAATTTTGAAAAATGGACCCCTAAATTCTAACAACAACTAAGACCATTCTAAAATACACAAGAAACATAAAAAAAAAAAAGAGTTGGAAATTAGGAACAATGTTGGATTGATTCTTTAAAATGTTGATAGAAAACCTGAATTGATCCAAAAAGTTTTTAAAAAATGATCCCTAAACCTTAGGAGATATTTAGACTTAGTTAAATGCATCTTGACCCCGGAGCTGATCTAAAGATTTCGAAAATGGTATTAGGGCTAAGCTAAAAAAGGAAAAAATGACCTAGAATGGTCCATTTCATCATCACAATTTTTACGCAACTCATTTTCTAGTCATTTCCTAATTTTCTTATCAAAAAATATTTTTTGTCTCTTTTGATTTTTTCAACCTGTTTTTTTTCATTTCCATTTTATTATTTTTATAGTTTTCTTAGGAAAGATGAACAATATATATTTATTCTAAAAAAATCCTAACTAACAAGCTTCCATTTTTTTGTAGGATCCTATTCCATTTTTCTTCATGAAAACATGAATTCAATTTTTTATTTTCCCTTTTTTTGTATTTTTTATTTTTTCACAAAACATTTATTTCGAAAAGAAAAAAATTATTTTCAAGGTCGTGACCTAAATGTCAATCAAGAAATTATACCGATAGCCGTGACGATGACGATGTCGAGGAGTGGGGGGGAACTCAGATTTGGTTCAGTGTCAGATTGGGGCACCTTCAGGATGCGAGGACTTGTCTATTCAAACGGAGTCAAGCTCAGCGATGATTGTGGATATGGATGAGATCAAGGTGAGGATATGTGTTCTTGAATTTGCTCAACTTATGAGACCAGTCAAGTATGATTTGATGAAGAGTGAGTATGAGGACATTTATTAGATGGAAAATGGAGGAGATAACGTGGTATGGTGGATGAATATTATGGGAATGGATGAATGGAGATTTTATGCTGGGTGAGAAATATGTGGGAGAGTATGTCAAAGAGTTTTCTTCAATGTGTATTCAAGATGTGTCCTCTTGCAAATGAATGGGATATCTATTTATAGAGGAAATATTGCAGGGGCTGAATTGTAACACACATGGAAGTTTGGGGCTGAAAAGGAGAAACAGGAAATATAAAATAAAATAAAAAAGAAAAAGAAATGGGATGGATGGTAGCGATAGAGAAACAAAGGATGTGGTGATGATGGAGGTAGATTTGCAGGAGTGATGGAGATAGGTACGACTGGGCCAGAGAAGTGGCAGTCACAGGAGTAGCCTCGTGGCTGACACGGTCGGTGACGGAGCAGCTAGCCGAAACAATGATGGCGTGCATGGCACTACGCTTGGCAGTGGCCGGGTGGCGTCAAAAGGAAGGGGGGAGAGGGAGAGGGGGGGGGGTGTGAAAATGATCAAGAGAGGCTTGAGAAAGTCAAGATGTGTTGCTCGTCAGTGGCTAACACGAGTAGAGCCGAAACGTTGGGGTGCACAGCAGCCGATTTGGTGATGTCGGGGCAGTGATTGAAGGGGGAGATGGAGAGAGAGCGAGAGAGAGAGAGAGAGAAAGAGTGAGAGATCGAAGAAGGTAATGGGGAGACACGAGATCGGGAGCGGGATGAGGCCGGGAACAGGATGAAGAGGGGAGTGGGTTTTTTCATGGCCGTCATTGGCTGGCCCTGGTGGCTGCTGCCACCTGGGAGGAGCTCAGTGGCCTTCCTCCATGTGCCTATAGGTTGATGGGTCGGAGGTTGAAGACAATGAACAGTGCATGCTATTCACATAATTTTTCATTTCTTTTTTTTTTTAAATTTTTTAACTTTCTGTCTCGAAGAAAAAACAACAAAAACAAAAAAAAAAGAGTAAAAAGTATGTGAAACAAATACGAATGAAATGTGATTGGATCGGGTTAAAATCAAGTATCTACATTACCATATAACCAAGCCACTTTAAGGGAAATTTTAAGCAATTCCTAAAGTAAGAATGTTGGGAAAAATAATCGAGGTATAGGCATCCTATTAGATTTCCTAAAACACATCCTGCGGTAGTTGCAATCTCCGATTTAATCATGTTCCAAGTTTTCAGTCATTAATGAATGCCATGGAACAAGGACAAACCAGTTTTCAAAAGATATTGCGTATTCCTAATAAGAGCAATCACACCATACAACCTTGAGGTACCCATGCCTATGCAACTATTATCTAAATGTAAACTTAATCCTAGAACATGGACCAAAGTGCACAAGGAAAGCAACAAAATCAAGAAATAGCAACCGAAACAAGAGAATCCAAACAATCAAGGCATAGTTCGCACCCCCAAACTTAAACTAAACATTGTCCTCAACGGAAAGCAAGAGTATAAGAGGAAACTTGCCTTGTTAGTTAGGGGATCAGTGAGGACCATAGCTCATTCTGTGAGAGAACCACCCCTTCCCCTTCTTGGGCTTCCTCCTCACTTCTGGAAGGTAGGGATGGGTAGTGTTCCATTGGGATCCCGAGCATATATGTTATTTGCTCTTGGTTCCTTGCATGAGTTCTACAAAACTTTGCAAGGTATCACATCCACTTCTTTTGCCTCATCTCTATCCTTTGGTTTTGTTGCACCTCTTGCATGATGACTTACTCTAGGAGGTAGAGGTTATTTGTGAGGGGCATTGAGAGATAGTCAATCACCCTAGCGATCCTATTTGGAGCTAGAACTTAAAGAACTTCCTCGTACTAATCTCCTAGAGATAGAGTGCATTAGTGTCTTCCGCTTAGGTACATTCTTACTATGTCGAGAGGTGCATAAGGAAGTAGAGTGGAAACCCTAGAACCCTAGGTTAATAATATGGTAGGGTTAATTGCACTAGAGAGACTTTACTCAAGACTAGAATAGATGAAGTTGTGAACCCTAAGAGCTTTTTGATTGATTGATTCTTGATTTATTTCTGTTTTAATTACCTACGTACTACCCCATTATTCAATTGACTTGGCTTGGACACGATTGTGCTAATTTTAGTAACTAGTAGGAGAATCCTAATGGGAACGATACTCTATTCATCCTTTATTACTTGACTGTGACACATATACTTGCATACATCCTTAAATATGTAATAATTTTTTGACGCTGTTGCCGGGAATTGAACTCGTGTCGCCCGCGTGGTAGGTGGGAATACTCATCATTGTACTAAAAGACAAAGAAAGTATGATTAAAAACATCTAAGAACTTACGAAATTGATACTCTATTTTCTCCTTTTATGCTCTTTGGGGGAACGGAAGAGGTGGATAGATCCCATTCTAGTTCGTTGCATTCGCCTTAGCTTCTTTGTGTTGTCGAGGGTCGAGGTAGCTATCCTGGTGTGCCTCGGGGTGCATTTCAGTGCCGCTTCCCTCTTGGACCACGGTCTACTAAGCTCTGCTTATTTTGGCTCCATTATAGACTCAGCGACACGGTCTATGACCGCGGTGAAGAAAGCATCACAAATATGTCGAACAGAGGAAAGAGACCACGGTATGCTGAAGCTAGCATTGAAGAAGAGGACTTAGAACTTGGTCCATAGAGCCAGCAAAATAGAATCCACGAATCCCAACTGCAGTTTAACTAAAAGACCCAAACTTCAGCTACATTCTCGGGAAATTTGAGTATTTAATGGTTCTTGCAACTAGGGTTGAAGCCACAACTCTCAGTCTTCTTCCACTGCCTCCAATGAAGACAAAGAGAAGCTCTCAAATCTCCCATTCTCTCTCCAGAAAGTGCAGCACTATTTTCTCCTTCAGGAAGTCTAGCAACATCATGATGCCAATTCTTAGCAAGAGGAGACAAGTGATTGATGGGAATTTGATTTCCCGACCAGTGACATCGTTCTAAATCCTCGTCTTGTTACTGTCTTTAGAATTTTCATTGCATATCCATGGCTCCTGGGAAGAGTAGAGGACATGCATCACATCTTCATCTCTTGGCTATGATCCAGATAGATTTACATCTAGGGAATGCGATGAATTATTTGAAACCCACTTCAAGAACAAGAATGCTAAACCAAAAAGGGGCTTCCTTCGGGATATGATGCTAGATTAATGGTAGAATTTCATAGAGACAAGATGGCTTTGAGATGGGAGAGATTTTGCAACCAACCCAACCCTGGCTATTAGGAGTATTATTCATAAATTTTATGCTAATCTACGTAAAGAAAACCCAAGTGGGTGTATGTGAGGAAAACATCTCGTTCTCAATTGAGGCCATTAGAAACATCATTGGAATGCAAGTGTCTAATTCTTTCATACTAATGACCTGAGTCTCAATGAAGAGGAGACACTACAAGTCATAGTAAAATTGGGGGTTAATTGGGAGATAAAAACTGACCTAGACCTTGTGCTTAAAAGAGAAGGCTTGAATTATAGAGTTAGTGTGTGACTTCAATTTGTGATGTGTTCCAAGATACGAGATCGAAGAATGAAAATCAAAACCCTTTCAAGGACCAATGACGAGAAGCTCAAGTGAGACGAAATGGAAGACATGGATATGCATATAAGTGACGAGCAAGCTAAATAACTCAACATTATCCAAAAATGGACAAATATGAAGGCCACATATTTCAGCTAATATATCAAGAATGAAAATACTTCAAGAAATATATTTCAGTTGATGTCAAGAGGGAAAATAGTTGAAGAAATATATCTCAACTAGATATAATGAGGAAGAATGTCACCAAGAAAGGAAGTTGAGAGAACTAAAGAGGTAATGGAAGTACAAGTTAATGCTGATATATTAAAGTTATCTACAAGAATATATCACTTTCCTCTTTTAGCAAATAGAATATATTACCTTTCCTTTTATTTAGTTCTGAAGATATTGGTAATATTCTGTAATTTCTCTAGGCTGACACTTAGATTTGCTTTCTAATTAGTTTCCTATCCCATGAGAATCATTTAGGAAGGTTATTTTTCAGGTAATATTGCACTTTGGCCTATTTAAAGGCTGGTACTTGCCTTTGGACGAATTTAGATTAGTTTATTCATTAATAGAGTGTGAGATTTTTATTCTCTTTGGTTCTTTGAAGAACTATTCGAACTTATCGGAGTATTCCGTGGCGTTTAGCCCCAACTTATCAATCAAACCATCCATAGTTGATTGTGGCATCTTCACTATACCAAGATTCTTACCTCTTTATAGGCAATGGGTCAAGGTTCCACATTTCGAGCTTGACAAGGACACATTTCTTGGAGGCCTTAGTCGAATATGGGTTTCGTCACAAGTTGGTGAGGTTCATATCATACATGGTATCGGGTTTCATCACGGTGTTGGCGAGGTTCACATCATTTGGTATCAGAGCCAACATTCTAAGTCAGGTTCAATCTATCCTTTTAGTTTATCTTCGTTTTCTTTCATCTTCGTTGTTTTCTTTATCTTCTTTCTTTTTTATTATCTTCTTCAGAAAAAGTAAAAAAAAAGTAGTGGGAGAAAAAAAAGTGGTAGAAAAAAAAAGAAAGAAAAAGTTGCAAAAAAAAGGAAAAAAATATCAGCAAAAAGAAAGGCAAAAAAAATATCAATCAAAAAAATAAAATATTGAGCAAGTACGAGAATTGTTTGTCCATTCATAGAGCTATCAACATCTTCGCACTCAAAGTTGTTTCTTTTCAATTAATCTATTATTCTCTTATCCGTAATCCCCTTATTTCCCTTGATCTTCGTTGCTTTGGAACCCGACCCTATTCTCTTCTTTCAAATCTTGGTGAAGTCGTTGTGGATTGTTGCGGGACATTCTGATTTTTGTTTGTTTAGTTTGAAAAGAACTAAAAGAGAATATAAGAGTGGAAAAAGGCAAGAGTGATGAGATTATTAGAGGGTAAAAGCCGTTTGAGTGCAAACACAAGTGAAATTGAGTGAATCCATTCTTGAGTGAAACACGTGAGGGAGTGTTTGTGAGGTCCTAATATCTTTTGCAGATTCTTAACATGTCACACTATCAAGAGGGAAGCTCATCTGATGAAGTACAGCGGCAATCATTCATACACAAAGTAGGGATGATGGTGAAAGATGAATTAAAGCAAATTCACAAGAAGATGGATCTGATTGAGGAACAATAAAAAGGAAAAAGATTTCAATTTCCACATAAAGATAAAGAATCAAGAAGATCAAGATGGGATCATGGTTTAGCTAACACAAAGGTAAAGCTTCCAACTTTCCAAGGCAAACATGATCCCGAAGCTTATCTTTTGTGGGAGGAAAGAATGGAGATGGTCTTCAATCATCACAATTACTCTGAAAGAAAAAAGGTACAACTTGCTTCTTTTCAATTCTCCAAATATGCTGTTATTTGGTGAGATCGGATTATTACAAGTAGGAGACAGAATGGAGAGCGACCCGTTGAGACATGGAACAAGATGAAGTCAATAATTAGGCAACGATTCGTTCCAAGTTCCTATCGCTGGGAGTTGCACAATAAATTGCAACATCTCACTCAAGGATCGAAGAACGTTTTTGATTACTGCAAAGAGGTGGAGGTGGCAATGATTCGAGCGAATGTAGAGGAGGACATAGAAGCTACCAAGGACAGGTTCATACTTGGATTAAATCATGAGATTGCAGATGAAGTCGTGGTGCATTATTATGAAGACTTCAAAGATATGTTGCTCTATGCCATGAAAGTTGAATGACGGTTGAAGCAAAGAAACATTGATGAATGGAGCACAAGCATGGTTGCAACAAGTTCTTCAAGATCAACCTCTTAGCAAGTTGAGTTCTCGTCAATGAAATTCTATTCTGAGCCATCTATGGAAGTGAACCGAGCTGTCAGTATTATACAAATTCATGAGAATCAAAAGAATAATAAAAAAAGAAAGTGTGATGAAAAAATTGAGAGTGAGCAAAAGAAAGTGTGTAATGAAGAGCGAGAGTGTGGAAAAGATAATATGAAAGTTGAGAAAGAAGAAAAAGAGTTGGAACATGAGGGAAAAGAAAATGAGAGAAAAGAGATTGAGGAGAGAGAAAATAAGAGCGATATTTCATTGGTGAGTGCAAGAGAGAAAAAAGACCGTGAGATTGAGAGTTCTTTAATTTTATATCCGCCCCTTATGATTAAGGAGTCAGTTTTATTTACTAACAATCTTGTCGGATTCTTGCCGAGTAATATTATTTCTTATTTGTAGGAATTCAAGAGAGTGCATCAAGGATCAAGTCCAAACCAACTAGCAATTAGAAGTAATCATAAGGAGATGAAGGAGATTCAACTACAACCCAATGAGCAAGTGGTAAATCTACAAGCTAGTAAGTACATGAGTCCCTTTATTGTCTTAATATTACTAGGGCATGAGGATCAAACATGGAGAAGATTTACTAATTTTATCAATAATATCAAGGTAATTTGCCCTAATCCTATTCTTTATTTAGATGACATGTTAGATGGATTGCATGGTGGATATGTGATTGATCTTGTGAAACAATTCCATCATGTTAGGGTGAGAGAAAATCATGAGTTAAACATTGAATGCAGAACACCATGTGATTTATATAAGAAGTTGTTTATATCTTTTGGAATGATTAATAGGCCTAACACTTTCATGAGACTTATGAGCCATAATTTACATGCATTTATTTATGTTGACGGCATTCATTATGATAAGAGTCTAGATAATTAAGGTAAATACTCAAGACTTGTTTTAGAAGCCTTAAGCAAAGAATCATTATTTGGTAAATATGAAATCGGTAATCTTTGCATAGATACGACTATTTTTATTAACTTTGTTACAAGTGTTATAAAGAATCATGTTGAAGAAGAAAGGGCAATCCAACATTGGCAATCATTTACTTTGGTAAGTCAGGTAAGTGGTTTTCATTACTTATCAAATTTATATTGGTACAAATTCCATGTCATATAATTGATGATGCCACACATGATGATTTGATCTTTAGAATAATCTTGACGCTGCATAGTGTATTTATTTGGAGAAAAGAAGTTGTATTTTTAGACTGCACTTGGAAAAAGTTAAGGAAACTTGGAAACAAATTATTATTTTTGACTTGTTATGCAAAAATTGATACGAAAGCATGTGAAGAATATTTTTCTCATATAGAGTTTTCTTCTAATAAATTTGATTATTCTATCAGAAAATTTTCATATTTGGAAATTCCATATGGGTTTACTTCAAATCTTTTTTATTTAACTGATTTACCTTTGTTTGAGTGTGTGCATTTATATGAACAAAAATACATTGAAGTTGTTGAGCATATTGATAATACAAAAGGAGTTAACATTCGGATTAAGAAGAAGCATTATGTGAAGTATCCTAATAAGCGGCGAGACAAAAAGTTTACTTTTGATTCAGGAGGTCATAATTCATGGCACTTGAAAAGGAAGAGGTCTAAAAGATCAAGAAGTGCAAAGGGACTTCAATTTGAAGATGGACGAACTCAAATACTCAAGCACATTAATAATAGATCCAACAAGTCAGATCTACAAGGTAAACATAATGTTAGTGCTACATTCAATGTTGGTGATTTATTTTCTTTTTATGTAGGTCATGATTTAAGGACAAATCCTTTTCAAGAGGAGGGGAATGATGTGATCCAAGATATGAGTCCGAAGAATGAAAAATCAAAACCTTTCAAGGACCAATGACGAGAAGCTCAAGTGAGACGAAATGGAGGACATGTATATGCATACAAGTGACGAGCAAGCTAAATAACTCAACATTATCAAAAAATGGACAAATGATGAAGGCCACATATTTCAGCTGAATATCAGGAATAGAAATACTTCAAGAAATATATTTCAGTTTATGTCAAGAGGGAAATATTTGAAGAAATATATCTCAGCTAGATATAATGAGGAAGAATGTAATCAAGAAAGGAAGTTGAGAGAAATAAAGAGGCAAGAGAAGTACAAGTTAATGCTAATATATTGAAGTTCTCTACAAGAATATATCGAAGTTCTGTACAAGAATATATCACTTTTCTCTTTTAGCAAGTAGAATATGTTACCTTTCCCTTTATTTAGTTCTGAAGATATTGGTAATATTCTGTAATTTCTCTAGACTGACACTTAGACTTGCTTTCTAATTAGTTTCCTATCCCATGAGAACCATTTAGGAATGTTATTTTTCATATAATATTGCACTTTGGCCTATTTAAAGGCTGGTGCTTGCCTTTGGATGAACGAATTTGGATCAGTTTATTCATTAATAGAGTGTGAGATTTTTATTCTCTTTGGTTCTTTGAAGAACTATTCGAACTTATCGGAGTATTCCGTGGCGTTCATCCCCAACTTATCAATTAACCCATCCATAGTTGATTGTGGCGTCTTCACTATACTAAGATGCTTACCTCTTTATAGGTAATGGGTCAAGGTTCCACATTTCGAGCTTGACAAGGACACGTTTCCTGGAGGCCTTAGTCAAATACTTGGTATCGGGTTTCATCATGGTGTTGGCGAGGTTCGCATCATTTTGTGTCTTTGTTCGCTTTCTAGCCCACAAGAGGATGGATCGCAAGTAGTGAATCCGGTGAGTGCGTATCGTTCCCACGAGGAGTAAAGCCTATTGAGCACGAACTTAGGACACAACATACTAAGCCAAACCACACAGTATTTGAGAGGATGTAGCAAAGAATGAGGAAAGCAGTAAAGATGGCAACTTTATGGAAATCGAAAATAACTTTATGCAAACTCAGCAAAGAAATTGGTTTCACTTAGGTCTATTTCAATCATCTTGAACTGAACTCACCAGATCAAGTCAAGTGTCCTTTCTTTCCTATCCACAGGTTCTAAAGTCACCTAATCTGACTCTTGCCGTAACTAGGAAGTATCCATATGATGATTCTAACCCACTCTAGGTAGTTAGGATTACGGGACCAAAGGTCATGTTCATAATTGTATTTGGATTCCTAGGGTGATGGCTACCTCTTGGGCCTTCTCACATGTCTATTGTAACTCTTAGAATGACTAACTTACCTCTCGATACGATTATTTCTAGGCTCTGTTACTTAGACTACGGGATTCTCACTCTCGTGGCTCCTCACCGTCCCTTAGATCGATTTATTGAGTTGGCCAAACATCAATAAATGCATGAAGCATAGTAAACATGAAGGAAATGGAACATTAACATCGATCTATGAAAGAATAAGTCAACACATGGATGAAATAAACACTAAGATCCACTTACTACCCGAGAAAACAAAATTAGTCGGACATAGTCGTGTTCCAATACATGTTCATTGGATTGAAAGATACGAAGCCGAAAAGAAGAAAAAGGAAACAAAGGAAGATGGAATCTCAAACTTAGATGATGAGCTTGATGCCTTGGCACCTATTTGCGATTTTAGCATCGGAATACGCAAGTGCACGTGTCGGAACAAGTAATAGAGTGATGAGATCGAGTGTCGCACCCACAAAAACCTAACTTCAAAATCCAACTAATTATTAAAGTTAACACTAATTACCCTTATTCAAACAATCGAAATTGAAGTTAAAGAATTAGAAGAAATCAACCAAGAAATCAAATAACGAGAATTTAGATTACAAAAACCTAAAGATCGCAACTTCCCCTTGTTGTTATTCTAATTCCGATCTATCTCTACTTATGCGTCAATTGATTAATATTACTAATCTAGGGTTCGATTATCACCTTATGCAACTCTCGCTTGTAGTAAGACCGTACTCTCAAGATCGTGCCATCCCACTCTATCTCTAGGTGGTTAATCACGTGAAAGCCCTTTATGTTCCAACCCTAATTGATTACCTAGGGTGATCGGGTATGTCTCTATCCCTCTCACGAATAGTTTTGTCTCTTGACACAAATTAACCCAAGTTATATTTTACCTAGTTGAATCTAATATTTCTCTCTCGATTTCAATTAGATTTCCACTTTAACCTAATTTTTGATCAGGCAATTAAGTTGCATTATGAATGGTAAAAATATAAGCAACACAATTAATCAACGAACATAATTGAGACAAATACGAAATTAAAATAAACAGTTAGGTTTCATTGGTCACCTTAGGATGGAATGTTTAGTTCATGGTGAAAACAAAATCAAATAATGACAAGAATAAAGAAGACATCATTCGAATGATGATGAAGAAAGGAAGAAACAAATGATGCAAACTAATCTGGCGTCTCCACTCAGATTTGATCTTCAGGCTTGATCTTCCTCCTTACCTTCAATGAATTTTGCCTCCCTATTCTCACGTCTTCAGCTAAGGGATCCGAGATTCCATATCAAAGATGCTTTTTTTTTTCTACTTTATTCCCCTCTAAATAGAGATATTTTTCTTTCCTAATATCCCTCGAGACAATATTCTCTCCAAATCTCGTTTCCAAAAATATCTCTAATAATAGAAGGGAAATATTTTGATTTTCTTGTGAATATCTTCAAGGATTGTCTAAGAATTCTTCGTGATCTCGACATCCCACAAGTCGAGGAAACCTGATATTCTCGTACCCAGCAGATTCTGTATGAGTGTCGTGACACCATGTTACAACAATGTGGAACAAAGTAGAATAGAATGCATTCTGTTCTAATGTGTGATAACACAGTGTCATGACATTGCTGATAGCTTGTAATCCTTGATTTCCTCCTTATCTTCTCAGGGTCCCAATTAGCTTGTAACCTGCAAATAATCCCGACTCAGCACCTAACATCAGAAAACACCATGGGGACAAGAAAATATCAAAGAGAAGACCAATGAGATTCCTAATTAAAATAACTATAAAATTTGACTTCAACTCAAGATTTCACAACTATTTAGTATTCAAAAGTGACTTAATAACTCTATTTTTCCTAGAGTTATCACAGCCCCAAACCTAAACTTTGCTAGTCTCGAGCAAAGACTCAAAAGAACATAAGAAAATAATCAAGCAAACTGCCGAGTATATAAACTTAATTAGGATTTGTTCAGAATTAATCCTCCCTTTATGCTTTCAGGAACACCCTCACACTCCCTTCTCACATATCAATTTGGTCACAAGCCATGCAACAAACTAGCTGAACCAAACACTTACTTTCAAACAGATTCTCGTGCCAAGTTGGTGAGAAAAGGAGCAAGCATTGTAAGCCACATCAACTCATTCATATTAATGCAAAACATCACATATGTCTAGAATTCAACCTCTTTCTCTCCCTATTTTTTCTTCTTTTTTTTTTAATTTTTATTGCACGACTCATATACCTCGTCCTCATGGCGGCCCATGTAGTGAGAAATCAACCAGCGACTCTCGTTCCAGTTGGCCCAAGGCAGTAGGTGATCAACACCCCTCAGGTCTATTCTCGAGGCAACCAATGGCACTGACAGATAATACAAGCACTTATTGGAGCAAAGCATTTATTGATTTGATTTGATGATAACTTTGCTTAAACATAGATGCTTAGAGCCTTGGCAACCCCTTTTTTTCTTTTTGTTTTTTTTTTCTCATTTCATTCTCAGACATTACTTATTTATCAGTTTCACATCAATATGCATAGTCCTCAGTTACTCACATAGCAAGCTCAGTTTTTGTGTGAGAAAAAAAGTTAGGAGAAATCCGCTTTCTAGTAAAAGTGCTAGCCAGCCAGCCAGCCAAAAACGCAACACAGCTCACAACTTCCTATCAACATGAGCTATGAGTGCTAGAGTGTTAATTATCCTTATTAAGCGGGGAGATAATCAGCTAAACTAATCCATATCAGTTGAACAACCAAGACAGCTAGATCAAATAACCTAAAAAAAATACAACTAAAGCCTAGAGTTCCAAATCAGCCCTAAATATCATTCAAAAGCCAGTCAATATCAACCAAACGACATAGAAAATAGAGCAAACTCCCCCAAATCTAATCCCAACATTGTCCTCAATGTTCAAAAATGGAAATGAAAAAGGAAAGGTTTAGTGATAATCCCCAGAATCTATGAATGGTTTGTGGTGGTGTCGACACCTAATGGCTACAAGTGGAGGCAAGTTCAAGAGTAGAGCGGTGACGAGAGGATCGGCTAGGTGAGAGGTGCAAGGCAGATAGGTCTTCATGTTTATGTAGACGGCAGAAAAGAAAGGAAAAGGATGTTAGGATTATCATGCTCGTCTCTCTTTCTCTCTTTTTTTAATATTTTTTTGTTTTTATTTTTTTTAGAATGCCATGAATACTATCACAATAATTGACCACGGTTATTTTCCAGATTGCCCTCGGCTTTCAAAAGTAATGACACTATGTCACAACATAGTGTAGTTGCATAGTGTAACGACAATTCATCGTAGATTCAATTCTGTTTACAATCAGCTTTCACATGTAACGACACCGTGTCACGATGTAATGTCATGACATAGTGTCATTGCATCAAAATTAGCAAAACTTCTTTCCCAATTCCTTCAAGACTACGCCTCGAACCTGTTGACTTTGCAACCAACAAAAAAAATGTACTTAGAGCTATCAAAGAAAAGACAAAAAAAATCCAAATAATTAAGTAGAAATAAAGAATTTGGGTTGCCTCCCAAGAAGCGCCACATTTTGCGTTGTTGGCTAGACGTCTCACTGTCAAACGTCCTTTAGAAGAGTTGTCAAGGCGTCTCAACTAGTGGTATCCCCAGGGTAAATTTTTAGCTTGAAATTCTTCTTGGAGTGCCGTACTTTCGTGTTCTTCTTGTACTTCCCTGAAGTCTCATATGCTTGGCAATGAAATTCTTCCAGTTTGTGTGGGTTGCTTTTCTCCAGCCTTTAGTGGAGCCCTCATGAGTGGTGGGCATGCTTTCTGCTTTTGATCAGGTGGCTCTTCCTTCAGTGATCTAGACAACTTCATTGACATTTTTAACCTCTCAAGTTTTACTGACTCCTTAAGCACACTCGAAGTTGGTTCCAACCACTTTCATAATCCACCACTTTCTTCACCACCTCGAGGCTGTCCCGAATCTATTACCACTCCAAATGCATCATCGGGTTGAACTTCTTGAACTATTGTGTCACTGTACCTGTTTACCACATCAATTGAATAGCAATCATTAGGTTCATTAGGGTCTTTCACAGATCGAAAAATATGGAGTGTTACCTCTTCATCATTAACCGTCATGGTTAGTTCACCCTTTTCAATATCCATTAATGTCCTACTAGTGGCTAGAAATGGTCTACCAAAGATGATTGGGATCTCTTGATCTTATTCACAGTCTAGCACAATGAAATCAGCAGGAAAGATGAACTTATCAACCTAACTAAAACATCTTCTAAGATTCCATAAGGAAATGCTAATGACCTATCAGCTAATTGCAAAGTGACCGAGGTGGGCTTAACTTCCCCCAAACCTAGTTGCTTGTTTATGGATAAAGGCATCAAGTTAATGTTTGCTCCTAGATCGCACAAAGCCTTACCAGTAAACTGAGTACCAATAGAACAAGGAATAGTGAAACTACATGGGTCCTTCAACTTGGGAGGCAACTTACACTAAACAATGGCACTACACTCCTCGGTAAGGGTTACCATTTCGTGGTTGCCTAACTTACGCTTCTTGGATAAAATATCCTTCATGAACTTTGCGTACTTCGACATCTGCTCCAATGCTTCTAAAAAAGGGATGTTAATATGTAATTTCTTGAAAATATTAAGAAACTTTTTGATGTGATCCAAGATACGAGCTTGAAGCCTACAATCGAAGTCTCTCATGATCGGGTGATGAGAAGCTCGTGCACAACGAAGAAGCGGATAGGGATATGCATACAAGTGACGAGCAAGCTCAATGACTTAACATTATCCATAAATGGACAAATGATGAAGGCCACATATTTCCGCTAAGCATCAAGAGTGCAAGTAATTCAAGAAATATATTTCAGTTGAATGTCAAGAAGGCAAGTATCTTCAAGAAATATATCTTCACAAGATGAAAAGGAAAGAATATTTTCAAGAAAGGCAGTTGAGAGAACTAAAGAGGCAAGGGGAAATACAAGTTAATGCTGATATATTGAAGTTATCTACAAGAATATATCACTTTCCTGTTTTAGCAAGTACAATATATTTCTTTCCCCTTTGCTTAGTTCTGAAGATATTGGTAATATTTTGTAATTTCCCTGAGGAAACACCTAGATTTGCTTTCTAATTAGTTTCCTATCCCATGAGAACCATTTAGGAAGGTTATTTTTGATGTAATATTGCACTTTGGCCTATTTAAAGGCTGGTGCTTGCTTTGGACGAATTTTGGATCAGTTTTATTCATTAATGAAGTGTGAGATTTTATTCTCTTTGGTTCTTTGAAGAACTATTCGAACTTATCGGAGTATTCCGTGGCGTTCATCCCCGACTTATCAATCAACCCTTCCATAGTTGATTGTGGCGTCTTCACTATACCAAGGTTCTTACCTCTCTATAGGTAATGGGTCAAGGTTCCACCTTTCGAGCTTGATAAGGACACGTTTCCTGGAGACCTTAGTCGTATACGGGTTTCGTCACGAGTTGGTGAGGTTCTTATCATACTTGGTACTGGGTCTCATCACGGTGTTGGCGAGGTTCGCATCACTTTTTAAATTGATTTTCATCCCTAAATCGTTGTGCCCTTTGTGGGAATGGGAGCGGAGGATGCGATTTTTCCTTAGTAGCTAGTGCATCAACAGTCTCAGTATTTACTAAGCTTTTCTCTCCATATTTTTGAGTTTCATTAGATGCCTTGATGGCTAAAGGACTATTGTTGCCATCCTATGTCATGACATGTGTCGCGACATGCTCTGGTTCTATATCTTGATTCGCTCCTTTCTCGATTTCACGCCCATTTCTGAGCATGATGGCCATTACTTGCTCTCCTCCTCGACCTCATGGGTTCACCTCCATGTCACTTGGTAGTGTGCCTTGAGGGCGATTATTAAACGCCTGTGCCAGTTGCCTGACTTGCACCTCCAAGTTCCTGAGTTGACTTGACTGAACTTGACACATTGAAGTAGAGGTGTTAGTAAGATTAATCAAGGCTTCCTCTAATTTAGATAATTTTTCAGGAGGAGAAGGTGGATTAGATTTGTGTTGAGGTTGGAATCCGGGTGGTGGGTTCAGCTTGGAGTTGGCATAAGAGAAGTTCGGATGATTGCGCCACCCCAGACTGTAGGTATTCGAATAAGGATTGTTCCTTGAATTTTCCCCTACAAAGTTCATCGATTCTTGAAGCTCTTCACATTGGTTAGAATAAATATCTACTCCTTGGGTGTAGTCGGATCTTGCTCCTTGCACCTTGAGTGAAGCTACATCCCTTGACAAAGCATCAATCTTTGCCATCAATGCCATTACCGCATCAACAGAATGGATTCCTGCGAATCCTCTCCCTATTGAGACTCTTTCAGCTGGCCACTAGTAGTTGTTGTTGGCTATTTCTTCGAGCATCTCTAAGCCCTAGTCTCAGATTTTCCCATTATGGATCCTCCTGCTGCTGCATCAATGGTAGTCCAAGGAGTATCTGCAAGACCGTTGTAAAAAATTTGAATTACTAACCATTGAGGAATTTCATGATGAGGACATGCAAGCATTATCTCCTTAAATCGCTCCCATGCATCATAAAGATTTTCTGTAGCGTGCTGTCAGAATGATGTCATGTCATTTCTCAGTCTCATAGTCTTGCTTGGTGGGAAGTACTTGCCGAAAAACTTTCGAGTTACCATCTCCCATGTGTTCAAAGAGGCTGGTGGAAGAGAATTTAACCAAGCTTTCGCTTTATCCCTTAGTGAAAAAAGGAAAAGTCGCATTCGGACTGTTTCAGCAGGGACTTGGTTGTATCGAAAGTATCGCAAATCTCCAAATATCTAGCAAGATAATTGTGGAGATCTTCATTTGGCATTCCCCCAAAAGAAGCTGATATCTACAACATCTGGATGATGGCCGGCTTGATTTCAAAGTTGCTTGTTGCAATGGGTGGCCTCACTATGCTAGACTGATTCATCACTTGCAGTTGAGCATAATTCCACAAGGTTCGTGGTTGAGGCCTTTGATTAGCTTCTGGCTCCCATGCCAAGACTTCTCCCTCAACGGGAGGGAATTGTTCTCTTCTGCCCTCCTCCATATCAACTTGTCTGATGCATGCTTGTCTCTGCTCCCTTAACCTTTGATGAAAGGTTTTTTCGATTTCCGGGTTGTAAGGAACAAGATCACCACCACCAGCTCAGCGCATATAACAAGTAGTACCTGAAAGGTAGAAAATTAAACAAAATTAAAAGGAATGAACTAAGGATAATTTGCTTGTTATTAATATCAATTGAAATTTTGAAAAATTAGGTCCCCGGTAACGGCGCCAAAAACTTGTTTGTGATTTTAGTATCGAAATACACAAGTGCACGTGTCGGAACAAGTAATAGAGTGATGAGATCGAGTGTCGTACCCACAAAGACCTAACTTCAAAATCCAACTAATTATTAAAATTAACACTAATTACCATTATTCAAACAATCGAAATTGAAGTTAAAGAATTAGAAGAAGTCAAATAATGAGAATTTAGATTATGAAAACCTAAGGATCGCAACTTCCTCTCATCATTATTCTAATTCCGATCTATCTCTACTTATGCCGTCAATTAATTAATGTTACTAATCTAGGGTTCGATTGTTGCCTTACGCACCTCTCGCTTTAGTAAGACCGTACCCTCAAGATCGTGCTAACCTACTCTATCTCTAGGCAGTTAATCACATGAAAGCCCTTAATGCTCCAACCCTAATTGATTACCTAGGGTGATCGGGTATATCTCTATCCCTCTCACGAATAATTTTGTCTCTCGACAAAAATTAACCAAAGTTATATTTTACCTGGTTTAATCTAATATTCCTCTCTTGAGTTCAATTAGATTTCCACTTCAACCTAACTGTTGATCAGGCAATTAAGTTGCATTAAGAACAGTAAAAATATAAGCAACACAATTAATCAACGAACATAATTGAGACAAATACGAAATTAAAATAAATAATTAGGTTTCATTGGTCACCTTAGGATGGAATGTTTAGTTCATGGTGAAAAAAAAATCAAATGACGACAAGAATAGAGAAGACATCATTCGAATGATAACGAAGAAAGGAAGAAACTAATGATGCAAACTAATTCGGCGTCTCCACTCAGATTTGATCTTCAGGTTTGATCTTCCTACTTACCTTCAATGAATTTTGCCTCCCTATTCTCACGTCTTCAGCCAAGGGATCCGAGATTCCCAGATCAAAGATGCTTTTTTTTCTAATTTATTCCCCTCTAAATAGAGATATTTTTCTTTCCTAATATCCCTCGAGATAATATTCTCTCCAAATCTCGTTTCCAAAAATATCTCTAATAATAGAAGGGAAATATTTTGATTTTCTTGTGAACATCTTCACGGATTCTCTAACAATTCTTCGTGATCTCGGTATCCCACAAGTCGAGAAAACCTGATATTCCCATATCCAACAGATTCTGCGTGAGTGTTGTGACACCATGTTACAACAATGTGGAATAAAGCAGATCATAATGCATTCTGTTCTAATTTGTAATGACACAGTGTCATGACATTGTCGATAGCTCATAGTCCTTGATTTCCTCCTTATCTTCTCTGGTCCCAATTAGCTTGTAACCTGCAAAATAAACCCGACTCAGTACCTAACATCACAAAACACCATGGGGACAAGAAAATATCAAAGAGAAGACCAATGAGATTCCTAATTAAAATAACTATAAAATTTGACCTCAACTCAAGATTTCACAGCTATTTAGTATTCAAAAGTGACTTAATGACTGTATTTTTCCTAGAGTTATCGGCACCTCATCCCACGATCGTTAATCCGATGTCCGGGACTTCGTAACTTCACTCCGACAATTCGCCCATTCTTTGGCTTAAGTCCAACAACCTTTTTGCTCTATGTTGAATGTTATGGTAATTTGGGATGCATGGTTGTGAAGGGGGAGAGGTCCTTTTAGACGCAAAGAGCCCCCCTTGTCCCTTGTGTCACTTGCTCAACTTGTCCAATTTTTGGGTGGCTTAGTAGCCTTTTTTGACATTTGTCGACCATCATCTTCTTCGCATGGGACCCGTGAACAAGCCTACAGAAGCCCAAGTCCAAATTCGAAAGTCGGGTTACTGCAGTGGGCTGGATTCCCTACCGTGGTGTGTTGAGATACTAGGCTTTTACTTCGTATGGGCATGACTTCCTCGTTTTAACTCTGAATGATGCACGGTTTATGCGTTGGATTGTTGAATCGACGATGTCTCCGTTGATATCTTATTTGGCATGTTTTCTATTGAAGTAATCCTGCAAACCGCCAGAGAAACTTAGAGGATGGATATTAACCCTCCTTATAAGCATAGACACTTAAACTTTTGGCCTAATTCAACAAAAACCAAGTGGAATGCATGTTCTAATCTCAAATTTAAGGTCTACAAGTGTGTTTAAAGTAGAACTTCTATGGCATTAACACACCCCCAAACCTAAACTTTTGCTCATCCTCTAAAACTTTAAGCACAATGATCCATCAAAAAGCCAAACATGAATCTCTACTTTTCAATTGGTAACAATGCTCACAAGTTGTTTTTGGTACTTTCAAGCCTTTCCCTTAAAGTTCTTAGAGATGGCCATGCTTTTCACTTGACCTTGAGTTTCACCAATTTGATCCTCATGATTTCATTTCGACCTCTGCAGCGTTGTGCAATCCCTTACACTTAGCCCTAAGCCTTGACCTCATTAATATGCATCACAAGGAAATACTCATGCAAACATGCATCTAACTATTAGTCCAACTCATGATCTCACTTATTTTTTTTTCTTTTCTCATTCCTACTTAATAGATAACACTTACTCTAGTGGTGCACAACTTTCAAGGGCCCACACCTCCACTAGCTCTTTATGAGCGGGTTGGATGAACATATAGTCCCCCACAAGTACATGCCGGGCCATATTGCTAGCACCTCAAGCTCGAACAGAGGTACTCAAAGCCTTGGCACATCTTTTGTTATATTGTCACTTAATTTTCAAGTTTAGCCTAACACATTTTTACAAAAGAATTTTCAAAGATGACACTTACTGTTCTTGACCTAAGATCTAAATGTAAGGTTCATGTACAATTAATTGGGGCTAAAAATCATCACAAGATTCATCACAATTTCATTATGAGTCAAGCAATCACACTAGCCAGTATTTATCATCACAAAATAAAGATCAACTTAAGTTCCCTGCTAAGAACTTGCAAGCATCGCAGCCATAAAAAAGGCATCATTTTTTTTCAAAATTTCAATTTTTCACTTTCTATGGATTTTTTTACAGGATACATGAAAACGAATGCAAGATGAAATAAACATGCAACTACTCTAACACCCTATAAGCTACATGTCATGCATATGCAAATGCAAATAAAGAGCAAACAAGCAAGCAATTAATTCTAGCAATCCAAATGGCTTTGACAAGAAGTTACGTACTCCATCACCCCCAAAACTAAGCTAAGCATTGTCCTCAATGTTAAGAAAAGGAAAGAGAAAGGGTTAATGAATGCTCCCCTAGTGTCAAAATCGATGTAATGGCCTTCTAGTCATTGAAGCATCCACATCCTCATCCTGACCATCTTCCTCCCGGTAGTTACCGTAGTCCTTTTTCCACGGCTTCTCCTTGTCACACATGCTTGTTTTGGATCGGGTGGTTTCCCTAAAATTTTAGCCAACTTCTTTGGCTCTCTTCAAATTACCTCCACCCGCTTCATGTTTTTATGTGGCTCATCCTTATGATGTTGATCAACATCTTGATCCACTTTATGTGTACCCTTACTTTGATTCTCTTGAAAGTTGTGATCAGTGTGCCCATCAACGACATCAATGGAGAGGTGTTATTAGATATTGGATCCATGGAACGGAATACCTTAAAGGTCACCTTTTCCTTATCAACCCTCATCGTGAGCTCTCCTTTCTCCATGTCTATCAATGCACAACCTGTAGCCAAGAAAGTGATCTGATGCAGGATGCAAGCTGGAAGAGTGCAATTAAAATATTTTATGGTTCGATGATGAGAAGCTCGTGCAAGACGAAGAACCGGACATGGATATGCATACAAGTGATGGACAAGCTAAATGACTCAACATTATCCATAATATTTCAAAAGGGGACAAATGATGAAGGCCATATATTTCAGTTAAACATCGAGAGTGTAAGTGCTTCATGAAATATATTTTGGTTAATTGACAAGAGGACAAGTATTTTGAAGAAATATATCTCAGCCAGATATAAAGAAAAAGAATATTTTCAAGAAAGGAAGGAGAGAACTAAAGAGGCAAGAGAAGTACAAGTTAATGCTAATATATTGAAGTTATCTATAAAAAAAATCACTTTCCTCTTTTAATATGTAGAATATATCACCTTCCTCTTTATTTAATTCTGAAGATATTGGTAATATACTGTAATTTCTCTAGGGTAACACTTAGATTTACTTTCTAATTAGTTTCCTATCCCATGACAACCATTTCTTTGGACGAATTAGAGAGATTAGATTAATTTATTAATAAAGTGTGAGATTTTGTTCTCTTTGGTTCTTTGAAGAACTATTCGAACTTATCTATCCCATGACAACCATTTCTTTGGACGAATTAGAGAGATTAGATTAATTTATTAATAAAGTGTGAGATTTTGTTCTCTTTGGTTCTTTGAAGAACTATTCGAACTTATCGGAGTTCTCCGTGGCGTTCATCACTGACTTATCAATCAACCTTTCCATAGTTGATTGTGGCGTCTTCACTCTACCAAATTTCTTACCTCTTTATAGGTAATGGGTCAAGGTTCCACCTTTACAGCATGACAAGGACACGTTTCCTTGAGGGCATAGTCGAATGCTAGTTTCGTCACGAGTTGGTGAGGTTCATATTATACTTGGTATCGGGTTTCATCACTGTGTTGGTGAGGTTCGCATCATTTGGTATTAGAGCCAACGTTCTAAGTCAGGTTCAATCTATCTTTTTAGTTTATCTTCGTTTTCTTTCATCTTCATTATTTTTCTTTATCTTCTTTCTTTTCTATTATCTTCTTCAGAAAAAGTAACAAAAATTGTAGAAAAAAAGAAGAAAAAAAAAGAAAGAAAAAAAGATGCAAAATAAAGAAAAAGAAGTAAAAAAAAAAGAAAGAAAAAAGGTTACAAAAATAAAAAAAATAAAAAAAGAGTATCAACAACAAAAAAAAAACATAGGCAGAAAAAAATAGAAAAGTGTCAGACATTGAACAAATCTAAGAATTATTTGACCATCGATAGTGTTAACAAAGTTTCTTGTTCAAAGTTATTGCTTCTCCATTTATCTATTATTCTCCAGTCGTAATTGTTTTATTACTCTTGATTTTCAGAACTTTGAAACCCAATCATACATTCTCTTTTCAAATCTTGGTGAAGTTGTGGTGGATTGTTGCAGGACATTCTGAGTACAGTTTGTTTAGTTCAAAAAGAACTGAAAGATGATATATGAGTGGAAAAAGGCAAGGGTGGTGAGATTATTAGAGGGTAAAAGATGTTTGAGTGCAAACACAAGTGGAATTGAGTGAACTTATTCAAGAGTGAAACACGTGAGGGAGTGATTGTGAGTTCCTAATATCTTTTACAGATTCTCATCATATCACACTATCAAGAGGAAAGCTCATCCAAAGATATAACTACAAACATTTTTACGCAAAGTCGGGAGGATGGTGGAAGAGGAATCCCAACAAATCCACAAGAAGATGGACAAGTTGGAGGAAAAAGCAAGCAAGGAAAATTACGATTTGGTTATGAGAATAAACAACAGAGAAGACCGAGGCAGAATGACAATTTGGGTGACACAAAAGTGAAGTTTCCAACTTTCCAAGGTAAAAATGATCCCAAAGCATATCTTTTGAGGGAGGAAAGAATGGAGATGGTCTTTAATAGGCAAAATTACTCCGAAAGGAAAAAGGTACAACTTGTTTCTTTTCAATTCTCAGACTATGCTATTATTTGGTGGGATCAATTTGTTACAAGTAAGAGATGGAACGGAGAGTGACCTGTTGAGACATGGAACGGAATGAAGTCAACAATGAGGAGACGATTCCTTCCAAGTCCCTACCATTGGGGATTATTCAACAAGTTAAAAAATCTCACTCAGGGATCAAAGAGCGTTCTTGAATACTACAAAGAGAGGGAGGTTGCAATGATCTGATCTAATGTAGATAAGGATATTGAAGCCACAATGGACAGATTCTTAAGTGGATTAAATTGTGAGATTGCGGATGAAGTTGCGATGCATTATTATGCGGAGTTCAAAGACATGTTGCTCTATTCCATGAAAGTTAAACGATGGTTGAAGCAAAGAAACATGGATAGATATAGTCCAACCAAGTCTTCTACAAGCTCACGAATATCTGCCCCTAAGCAAGACAAAATGCCATAATTTATTTCTTATCCCAAGCTCTCCAAGGATGTTGAACAAGCTGCGAGCATTACGCAAATTCATGAGAATCAAAAGAGTGATCAAGAAAAAGAGTTTGATGAAAAAAGAGAGTGGGCAAAAGAAAGAATGCAATAAGAAACAAGAGTGTGATGAAAATATGAGAGTTGAGAATAAAGAAAAAGAGTATGAATCTGTGAAAGAAGAGTATGAGAGAAAAGAAAATGTTAGTTTAGAAAATAAGAGTGATATGCCATTGGTGAATGCAAGAGAGGAGCAAGACCATGAGTTTGAGAGATCTCTAATTTTATATCAGCCCCTTATTTTTAAGTAGATGGTTTTATTTACTAATAATCTTGTCGGATTCTTGCGAAGCAGTATTATTTCTTATTCACAAGAATTCGAGGGAGTGCATCAAGGATCAAATCCAAACCGACTAGCTATTAGAAGTAATTATAAAGAGATGAAGGAGATTTAACAACAACCTAATGAGCTAATGGTAAAGGTGCAAGCTAGAGAGTACACGAGTCCTTTTATGGATTTTCTGATGCCAGAGCATGTGGATCAAACATGGAGAAGGGTTGCTAATTTTACAGTCATCAAGAGCACCATGGTAATGTTTCCTCATCCTATTTCTTATTTGAATGACATGTTAGATAGATTGCATGGTGCATGTGCGATTTCAAACATTGATTTTGAAAGAGAGTTCCACTATGTCAGATGAGAGAAAATCGTGAGTTAAATATTGAATGCAAAATACCATGTGATTTTTATGAAGGTTCATTTATGCCTTTTGGAATGATTAATAGGCCGAGTGCTTTCATGAGACTTATGAGTCATAATTTGTATGCATTTATCTACCTTGACTGCATTTATTATAGTAAGAGCCTAGATGATCATCCTGAATATCTAAAACTTGTTTTAGAGGCATTAAGGAAAGAATGGTTACTTATTAAACTTGAAATTAGTACTCTTTGCATGGATAAGGTTGTTTTTCTTGTGTCTGCTATAGAGATTGAAAATCTTGTTAAAGAGAAAAAGATAATCCAAGATTGGCAAATATTTACCTTGGTAAGTCAGGTAAGTGGTTCCTATGGCTTCACTAATATATATAGGTATTTTATTCCATGTCATGTAATAAATTATGCCACATATGATGATTTGATGTTTAGAATAATCTTGAGACTGCATAGTGTGTTCATTTGGAGTAAAGAAGATATATTTTTGAACTTCAATTGGAAAAAGTTGAGGACCAACCCTTTTCAAGAGGAGGGAATGATGTGATACAGGATGTGAGCTGGAAGAGAGCAATCAAAATATTTTATGGTTCGATGATGAGAAGCTCGTGCAAGGCGAAGAACTGGACAAGATATGCATACAAGTGATGGGCAAGCTAAATGACTCAATATTATCCATAACATTTCAAAAGGGGACAAATGATGAAGGTCATATATTTCAGTTAAATATCGAGAGTATAAGTGCTTCATGAAATATATTTTGGTTGATTGACAAGAGGACAAGTATTTTGAAGAAATATATCTTAGCCAGATATAAAGAGGAAGAATATTGTCAAGAAAGGAAGTTGAGAGAACTAAAGAGACAAGAGAAGTACAAGTTAATGCTAATATATTGAAGTTATCTACCAAAAAAATCACTTTCCTCTTTTAACAAGTAGAATATATCACCTTCTTGGTAATATAATGTAATTTCTCTAGGGTAACACTTAGATTTACTTTCTAATTAGTTTCCTATCCCATGACAACCATTTAGGAAGATTATTTTTACGTAAAATTGCACTTTGGCCTATTTAAAGGCTGGTGCTTGTCTTTAGATGAATTAGAGAGATTAGATTAATTTATTAATAAAGTGTGAGATTTTGTTCTCTTTGGTTATTTGAAGAACAATTCGAACTTATTGGAGTTTTCCGTGGCGTTCGTCATCGACTTATCGATCAACCTTTCCATAGTTGATTATGGCGTCTTCACTATACCAAGGCTCTTACCTCATTATAGGTAATGGGTCAAGGTACCACATTTAGAGCTTGATAAGGACACGATTCCTGGAAGCCTTAGTCGAATACGGGTTTCGTCACGAGTTGGTGAGGTTAATATCATAATTGGTATCGGGTTTCATCACGGTGTTGGCAAGGTTCACATCAGAAAGGTCTTCCAAGATTAATTGGGATGTTTCAATCTTCCTCGTAGTCAAGAACAACGAAATCTGTCGGAAAGATAACCTTATCAATTTTCCCAAAAACATCTTCAATTACTCTACGAACATATTGTTGACATGGTAATCTGTACAATTTATTTGCCCATTCCCGACCTAGAATCTTAAGTTTTCGGTCATTTCCCATACATTTAGAGGTCAATTACATATCTTTTTCTGTATTGGGATAGAATTGCTATAAATGATAGTTTTCAGAGCTCCACATATGGATTAGATACTAATGGGAATTATTTGATGTGCAGGGAATGATGAAGACATGGCTTGTTCGATGCAGAAATTTTTGGGGGAAATTTCTCATATTCTACACATGAAAAATAGGGCAAATAATATATCATCAGAAAGCTTGTCAAGTTAGGATTCCAACGCATCAAACAGATCCCAAATTAGAGCTGAAATGAGGAAGTTATAGCCAAAAGAAGAAAACTGCACGCAGAACAGATGATAGACCGCGGTCTACTAAGGCATTTTGGCTAGACCGCGGTCTGCCGAGAGGAATTCAGCCAGACCACTTTGAAGGATGGGGGGACCCACAACCTCCTATCTCATACTGATTAAACCAAGAATGGAGGGAGTGCAAATACTCTATATATAGTGGTGTACCCCCACAAACAAAAATATACATATACATCCATACATACATATATATACACATATATATATACAAGAGTAGAAGAAAAAGCACCAACTTCACTACAAGAAGAGGGACCACAACAACAATTCAGGAAGTCGGGATCGGGAGATTTGACTCCACTATCTATAGTTCTTTCTGTCCATTTTCTTCTGATTTTCAATATGTTATCTTCTCTTTTAACTCTTGTGGTTTATGTGAATATGTGGAACTAAACCCCTAGATTCCTAGGGATCAATGGAACTTTTTCTATCTTAAGTAAAGCTCTTTTCTTTCACATAGATGATTCTGTCGAGGTACGCCTCTTGGTGTTATTTATGCAATTTCATACTTCATGTTTTCTTTTGGACTGATCACCCACGAGATCGAACTTGAGACCGTGAGAAGCCTCGAAAGAGGGAATCATCATGTTAGAAATTGCATAATCTAGGTTAGCTTATGCCAAAAGGTGAGGTTATTCGTGCGAGCACATCGGAAGATGGTGAGCACCCTAGATAGCTAATTAGGGTTGGTTTAGTTTGGTCTTTCAACATTAATCGCCTAGGAATAGAGTGGATTAGTGTCTTCCGCTTAGGTACATTCGTATGACATCGGAAGGTGCATACGATGGAAGTGGGGAAACCCTAGAACCCTAAGTTAATAACATGACAGAATTAATTATGTGAAAGAGGGATTCTTGCTTAAGACTAGAATTGGTGAAGTTGTGAATTTTAAGAGCTTTTCATCGACTGATTTCCATCTGTTTATTTTCTATTTGTTTCTTTTCTATCTTTTTAATTATGTGTACTCTACTCAATCGACTCGATTGACTTGGCTTGGAATTAGTTGTGCCAATTTTAGTGCTTAACATAAGAGTCCAAGTGGGAACGATACTCTACTCACTCTGTATTACTTGTCTGCGATACGTATACTTGCGTGCATTACCCTCCATCATCTCGCAACAAGTTTTTGGCGCCGTTGCTAGGGACTTTTTTTCTGCTAACCTAATACCAAGCAACTGTTCTTCGACCAAGTTCTTTTTTTTAATTTCTCTTTTTCCTAACTTTTTAGTATAATATACATTTTCTTCTTTATTGCTTTATCTTTTGTTTGTTTTTCTTTCTTTTGTGATATGCACTTTAATTTCACTTTTGATAGATTTTGAAGCCATTCTTTTAGAAATTATGGAAGATAATTTCAATTGGGTAGGTGGACCCTACAAAGATTCAATTAATGAAAGTTATAATGTATTCGTACATAACTATTGCATCTCTTGTGGTTATTGTGGAAAACTTCATCTACCCAATTATTGTCCCGATTATGTTGAGTTGATGAATAGCGTTGAGCACAATGCATGGAATAATTCCCCTTATAATATGTGTGATTCAGGATTGGGAGCTTGCCATGATAATGAGTGGGAACATCAAAAAACATGGCAATCAGAGTGGAATAATGCTTCAAACTTCAATCGACAATATGCTAACCAAGATTCTTCTTTTAGATTAGAGGAAGCGCTCCACAATTTCATGAATTCCTCACAAAATCATCCACAACAAGTCTTTGAACAATAATCAACTTTAGATCGCCTTTCTAAACTTGAAGAAACTTTAATTAGTTTTATAGATTCCTCTCAATTGACTCATGATGCTATTCAAGCTAATTCTAATCAAATTGCTGCTTTACAGTTGCAGATGTACAACATGGAGACTCAAATTGGCCAAATTGCTCAAACAATTAATTCTCAACCATATGGAACATTGCCTATGGAAACTGAAGTCAACCTACAAGCAGAAGATAGCAAGCATAATGAGATGATCAATTTGTGGAGCAATTTAGAGTTAGGGGACGAAGAAAAGGTCGATGGAATCGAGATACAAAGCACAAAATTCGCAAGGGCGGAGGAGAATGACACCACTAGCAATTCAATGGATGAAGTGGATATGACTTCCCAATGTCAAGTAGTGGACTATGTGATGAAGCCATAGAAGTCCAAAGTTGCAATTCTGACACTTCTATTGATCTTATGGCCAATCCTAAACAAGGTAATGAGACTCTATTAATTGAAAATCATTTACCTAATGATTGTTTCAATACATTGACAGAAGAAGCACACGCTACATGGATACTTGATAAGCCAAAAGAGCACATGGATTTTCTTGGCATCTCTCGTTGGTTAGAGCCTAATCAAATACCAATGAAGCAATTAGTTCTCATGAAAGCATTGCCATTCTCCAAATTGACAACGAGAGCATATGAGCCACCACCAAGATACCAACAATTCCACAAACATATCAACTACCTTGGAGGATTGTTGAACCTTCTTCATCAAGAGCTAAAAGAGAGAGTCCATCAACTGAGGAAGATGATCAAACAAGAAAGGGGCAAGTGCTGGTTCATCGAGGAGGATGCCTACTTCATTCTAGGGGAGTAATTTACCTTTCCTTTAATTTATGTCATATTATTTTAATGATGATTCATGGTTTAGGTTTAGGTGGAATTATGCATTACTGTCTTGATTGTTTTCCTTTCTCTAGATGACATTTTATTTTATTTTGTTTGTTTTTATTGCATTTAGGACACATGGACCAAGGTGCAGAAAACCAGGAACTAGCAAACCATCTCCGCAAACCGCGGTCCACAGAGAAGACTTTGGAATCTAGCTCAGTAGACCGCGGTCTACGACCGTGGTCCATCACAGTTTGATAGAGACCGAGGTTTTCCAGACCGTGGTTCATTGCACAAAAACCGAACTTGGGTCTCCAAAGCTTGGGATATTGGGTATTTAAAGACATCTTCTGCTAGGTTTTGCTGCACCCATTCCTCATTCTTGCCTCCTTGCCTCCTTGCCTCCATTGAAGAGATAGAAGCTCTCCACTCTCCAACTCTCTCTCTCTCTAGAAAAGTGCTGCAATTTTCTGCAAATTGAAGACCTCCAAGAGCTGCAACAAACAAATCTCACCCAAGGGAAGCCTAGAGATCAACGGGAATTCGATTTCTCGACCAGTGACATCATTCTAAACTCCTTTCTTGCTTCTCTTGTTGATTCTTCATTGCATATCGTTGGCTCCTAGGAAAACTAGAGCACATGCATCATCATCTTCTTCACTTGACTACGATCCGGATAGATTTGCTTCTAGGGAATGTGAGGAATTGTTTGAACATCGATTTAAGAACATGAATGCTATTCCGGAAAGGAGTTTTATGTGGGATGATGCTTGGCTTATGATAGATTTTCATAGAGACATGGTGGCTCTCGGATGGGAAACATTTTGTAAACAACCAAACCCGGCTTGCAAGAACATTGTCCGTGAATTCTATGCTAATTTGCATGAAGAAAACCCGGGTGGGGTGTTTTTAAGAAAAACTCGTATTCCATTCTCCATTGAGACCATTAGGGATGTTATTGGTTCACAAAGAAGTAATTCATTTGGCGTAATGACAAGAGGCCTCAATGAAGATGAAATTCTTCAAGTCATAGGGAAACCGGGAACTAATTGGGAAACTAGAACCGATGTAGCTCTTGTGATAAAAAGAGAAGACTTGAAATATAGGGCAAGAATATGGTTGCATTTTGTGTTCTCGGATTTTCCCATGTACGAGTTTAACATTAGTAAGGAAAGAACAGACTTTTGCACTTCACTGTATCCTTACACATAGAAGATTTGATGTTGCTACACTCATTTTTAATAATATTACCTTGTGCTTTAAGAGTAGAGAGCGTAGTCAGTGGTTCCCCTCGGTTATCATGGAGTTGTGTTGATGAGCTCGGGTACCGATCGACCCAAGTGCTGATATGTTCAAACCAAAAGATCCTCTCAGAGCTTCAATTGTAAGGCAAATGATGAAAAAGGATAGAGTGGCACCACCGGCGCAACAAAAAGAGCAACAGGAAGATCCACAACCGAGGGAAGATCCCGAGGAGGACACCAATGACTTATGACAAGTCATCATGAGGGAAGCCCGGCGCAATCAAAGGATGGAGAAGAGGCAGGAGAAATGGACTCAATTCCTTGCCATGTTTTGTGGCACTCACGCAAGGAGCCAAGAGCAAATGGCCAACAAGCTCGGCATCCCAATGGAACAGTACCCATCCCCGCCTTCCACAAGTGATGAAGATGCCCAAGAGGGGGAAGGGAATGGTTCCTCCAAAGAATGAGCTTCAACCCTCATGTGGCTCCACACTAACAAGACAAGTTTCCTTTCCTACTCTTGTTTAACATTGAGGACAATGTTGTGTTTAGGTTTGGGGGTGCAAACATATGCCTTACTATGGAGATGCCTTGCTTGTGGAGATTCTGTTTAATTGTTGGTTTTTCATGCACTTTGATCCATGCTTTAGAATTAGCTTTGCATTTAGTAGTAGTTGCATAATAGGTTAGTCTTGGTTACATGGTGTGATTTGCTATTACGTATAAAAAATGCGAAAAGAAGAAAATCTTTTGAAAAAACCCAGTTGGTCCTTGTTCTATGATTGCTAATGGCTGAAAATTCAAAACATGATTGGATTTGAGATTGCAACAACCTTAGGACATGTTTTAGAAAGTTGTCAAGATGCCCAACTTCATTACTTTCACGACACTCTTGCATTAGGGATAGCTTGAAATTGACCCTTGAAGTTGTTTGGTTGTATGGCTTACATGAGGATGGATAAGAACATGAACCTATATATATCCCACAAAAGGCAAATAGAGAAAGAAACAGAATTTTGAAAAAAGTGAAAAAGCATATGAAGTGCATAGTTATGAGCGTATTGAAAAGATGTGCCAAGGCTCTGAGCACCGCTGTACTTGTTTGAAATGAATTTAGTGCAAAAAGCATATGCAATACGGCCCGGCATGTGCTTGTATTGGAAATTGTTCATTACTCGAAGCTCGAGGATAGATCCAAAGGGGTATCTCAAACCTAATGCCTTAGACCAACTAGGACGGGAGCCATTGGTCGATTCCTCGCTACATGGCCTAGTTCTTGGACATGACACTCAGAGTCGTGCACCACCAAAAAGAACAAAGTTAAAAGAAACAAGGGAAATTGTCAAGGGCAATGTTTAGAGGAGCGTTCGAGTCTTTTTGATTGTTGGCTTGACCAACTTAGCTATTGATTGGGTGTTTGAACTATGTTAAGAGTGTTTTGCACTAACACCGCACAAGTAAGGGCTGAATGATTTTGAAAATTTGACATCCTAAGGTAGAAGCATTCGAGATGAAGATTGTGTGACTAGTAAGAAGCCATTTCTGAGAGTGTTTCGGGACCAAATTGGCTTAAATCTTTTGATTGCATGTTCTTAATTTTTCTCGGGACGCGCAAAAATCTAGGCTTGGGGGTGCGTTGACATTATAATCTGTACAATTTATTTGTCCATTCCCGACCTAGAATCTCAAGTTTTCGGCCATTTCCCGTACATTTAGAGGTCAATTGTATATCTTTTTCTGTATTGGGATAGAATTGCTATAAATGATAGTTTTCATAGCTCCACATATGGATTAGATACTGCTGGGAATTGTTTGATGTGCAGGGAATGATGAAGACATGGCTTGTTCGATGCAGCAAATTTTGGGGGAAATTTCTCATATTCTACACAAGAGAAATAGGCCAAATAATATATCATTGGAGAGCTTGTCGAGTCAGGATTCCAACGCATCAAATGGATCCCAAATCAGAGCTGAAACAAGGAAGTTATAGCCAAAAGAAGAAAATTGTGCGCAGAATAGAGGATAGACCCCGGTCATAGATCACGGTCTACTGAGAGGAATTCGGCCAGACCACTTTGAAGGATGGTGGGACCCACAACCTTCTATCCCACACTGATTAAACCAAGAATGGAGGAAGTGCAAATACTCTGGATATAGTGTTGTACCCCCACAAACAAAAATATACATATACATCCATACCTACATATATATACACACATATATATATACAAGAGTAGAACAAAAAGGCACCAACTTCACTACAAGAAGAGGAACCACAACAACAATTCGGGAAGTCGGGATCGGGAGATTCGACTCCACTATCTAGAGTTCTTTCTGTCCCTTTTCTTCTGATTTTCAATATGTTGTATTCTCTTTTAACTCTTGTGGTTTATGTAAATATGTGGAACTAAACCCCCAGATTCCTAGGGGATCAATGGAACCTTTTCTATGTCTTAGGTAAAGCTCTTTTATTTCACATGGATGATTCTGTCGAGGCACGCCTCCTTGGTGTTATTTATGCAATTTCGTACTTCATGCTTTCTTTTGGACTGATCACTCACGAGATCGAACTTGAGACCACAAGGAGCCTCGGAAGAGGGAATCAATGTCATGCTAGAAATTGCATAATCTAGGTTAGCTTATGTCGGAAGGTGAGGTTATTCGTGCGAGCGCATCGGAAGATGGTGAGCACCCTAGATAGCCAATTAGGTTGGTTTAGTTTGGCCTTTCAACATTAATCACTTAGGAATAGAGTGGATTAGTGTCTTCCGCTTAGGTACATTCGTATGACATCAGAAGGTTCATACGATGGAAGTGGGGATATCCTAGAACCCTAAGTTAATAACATGACAGAATTAATTGTGTGAAAGAGGGATTCTTGCTTAAGACTAGAATTGGTGAAGTTGTGAATCTTAGGAGCTTTTCATCGACTAATTTCCATCTATTTATTTTTTATCTGTTTCTTTTCTATCTTTTTAATTACGTGCACTCTACTCAACCGACTCGATTGACTTGGCTTGGAATTAGTTGTGTCATTTTAGTGCTTAGCATAAAAGTCCTCGTGGGAACGATACTCTACTCACTCTGTATTACTTGTCTGCAATACGTATACTTGTGTGCATTGCCCTACAACATCTGGCAACACATATGCAGTTGATCGATCCGCAAATGAAGAGTAATAAATTTAGTTTTCACTTGTCCTAGTCCCAGATCTCTAAAAATTGAATAAGGCATCAAATTAATACTAGCACCAAGATCACATATGCCTTACCTTCAAAATCTTTACCTATTGACAAAGGGAGAGTGAAACTACCTAGATCCTTGAGTTTTTGAGGTAGCTTATGTTGAATGATCGCACTACGCACTTCGTTTAGAGCCACGGTCTCATGGTTGCCAAGTCTACGCTTCTTCGAGATGATTTCTTTAATGAATTTGATGTACTTCAGCATATGTTCAAGAGCTTCAGCAAAAGAAATGTTACTATGTGATTTCTTGAAAACTTCTAAGAACTTATGGAATTGATGCTTGTTTTCTCCTTTTGTACTCTTTGGGGGAAAGGGAGAGGTGGATAAGCCTAAATCGGCTTATCGAAGTTGTCTTCATTCCCTTGGGGTCAGTTTAGATGGCTGTGGGTTGCTACTCTTTGTCATGAAGTTGTTTGGTGTAGTCTGGTCACTCTGGTCAGGAGGCACTGTGGTGTGGTTGGTGGATACCGCAGTGTGTTGGTCTCCATTGTTTGCTGCTTTGCTCGATGTCCCTGTATTTTCAACTGCGGGGAACTCTAGCACCGTGGTGCTAGAACCTTTAGACCGCGATGTGGTTGTTGCTGATTCGCTTGCTGGATATCCTTTGACAACGGTGGGGACTTTGGATGCTATGGTGTGTTTCGTGGTTTCATTGAATGCTAGAGGTTTCTGTTCTTTTGCTTCAACACTGGGCTAGCTAAGGTTGGAACTTACCTTTCTCCCATTCCTTAGTGTTATGGCATTCAAGTTCTCGGATCCACGTCCCCTTGGATTTATCTCGGTGCTGCTCGAGAGTGACCCTTGCACTTGAACTCCAACAGCTTAGGCAATTTGTCCTTGTTGTGTCTCCATATTTTTCATTTGTGCCTGCAAAGTGATAATCCTATTAATGTTGGATTGAACATTAGCATCAGTATTCTTGTTAGCTATCGTAAGTTCAAGAAAAGCATTCTCCAATTTTGTAAGCCATTTGGAGTCACTTGGTGCCGACTTTTGCATCACTTTGAAACTAGCGGTTCAGTTGGCCGGTTGTTAGCATATGAAAAATTAGGCCAACCCGGATTGTAAGTGTTTGAGCATGGGTTGTTCCTCAAGTTACTCCCCACAAAATTTGCCTCCTCATGCCCAGTTTCCATCGGATAGTCCTCGAAGGCCACCGAGGTTGCTTCGGTTCCTTGTGACTTTATGATTGCCATTAAGGCATCCATCTTGGATGAGAGGGCTTTTAAAGCATCTATCGAGTGGATTTCAGCTGTCCCCTTTTGAGCCATGTTCCAATCCGACACCACATTTGTTGCAAATGCCTCGATGAGATCGTATTCCTCCTCTTGTGTCTTTTCAAGCATCGTACCTCCTGCAGCATCATTAATATATGTTGGTAAGGCATCCAAAATTCCATTATAAAAGGTGTTCACTACTCGCCACATCGAGAGGTCATGATGTGGACAATTGTGTAATAAGCCCTTGTAACGTTCCCATGCTTCCGGCAAGGTCTCCATTGGAAGTTGCTTGAATGACGTGATATCACTCCCCAACTTGGCCATCTTGGATGGTGGAGAATACTTCGTGAGGAACTTCTCCACGATGATGTCCCAACTGTTGAGGGATCCTGGTGGGAATAAGCTAAGCCATATCCTTGCCTTGTCCCTAAAAGAGAAGGGAAACAAAGTCATTTATATATATTCTTGAGGAACCCTATTTTGTCTAAAAGTATCACATAAATCATTAAAAATAGCAAGATGGGCATGAGAGTACTCATTTTGTCTGCCGCTAAATGAGCATGTTATTTGAATCATTTGGAGTATTGTGGGTCTAATCTCGGAAGTGTGAGCTTGTACAGCTAATTTGGGGATACTCGATCGGTTATTCGTTCACGGCCTAACATAGTGTATCATCTTAAGTGCGACATTATCTTGCAGGTCCTCCATGTTATGAGAAGATGAAATCTCTGCAAGTGATTGTTCTCGCCTCCTCCGAATGAGGGTTCACTCGATTTTCGGATCAAGCGGCAACAATTCCTACTGAGATCACCTACTCATACACCGAAAAATTACAAAACAAGAAAAAATAAATCAGTTTGGTTGAACTCAAGTGCTTCAATTCGGGTTGATGGATACACTTTACTCCCCGATAATGGGGCCAAAAACTTGTTCGCTTTCCAGCCCGCAAGAGGACAGATCGCAAGTAGTAAACCCGGTGAGTGGGTATCGTTCCCACAAGGAGTAAAGCCTATTGAGCCCGAACTTAGAACACAACGTACTAAGCCAAACCACACAATATTGAGAGGATGCAACAAAGAACAAGGAAAGCTTTGGTCTTCTCAATTCTCATGTTCTATCGATCATTGTTCCCGGTTTCATAGCTTTTGTCGTTGTGGTTCGTCCTACTGTCAACGCACAAAGTTTTAAACACAACTTACATTTCGGACGACTTGATGTCAACCATGATCTTAGTGATAGCAAGGAAGTGATTTATGGCTAAAGTTACGACATATTATCTACAGATCAGAGAAAGAGCAAGTCCGTCTGATGCAGGTCTAGGTGCTAATCATCGGCTTAAGCCGGAGCTAGAAGAGACCATTTGTCACTTCCGGAAGGTCCCATTCTAGAACTTTGGTCAAGCGATTCAGGAAAGCACTAGATGGATTAATAAAACAGCAATTGGTAGATTATGGGAAAGGAGAGACCAAGAGAAGCACACGTACAGAGCGGGGCCTAATCCATGTCATCGGACTAAAACATCCATGACTCAGCATTGGTGAGGACCTTTGCTCATTATCCGATTTGAAAGCTTTTACAGAACTTTGAAGTTATCGAGTTTATCTCATTGCGTTCAACAATTCGAAAGTTGTCATACTCGTGGTGCGGAGTTTCTTCACTTCTAAGCCTTGGTTCGTTCCAGATGTTGGCTACGTGTCAATCCTCAAACCTTGGTCTTCTCAATTCTCGTGTTCTATCGATCATTGTTCCCGGTTTCATAGCTTTTGTCGTTGTGGTTCGTCCTACTGTCAACGCACAAAGTTTCAAACACAACTTACATTTCGGACAACTTGATGTCGACCATGATCTTAGAGATAGCAAGGAAGTGATTTCTGGCTAAAGTTACGACATATTATCTACAGATCTGAGAAAGGGCAAGTCCGTCTGATGCAGGTCCAGGTGCTAATCATCGGCTTAAGCTGGAGCTAGAAGAGACCGTTTGTCACTTCCGGAAGGTCCCATTATAGAACTTTGGGCAAGCGATTCATGGAAGCACTAGATGGATTAATAAAAGAGCAATGGTTACATTATGGGAAAGGAGAGACCGAGATAAACCCACATGCAGAGCGGGGCCTAATGCATGTCATTGGACTAAGACATCCATGACTCGGCATTTGTGAGGTCCTTTGCCCATTATCCGATTTGAAAGCTTTTACAGAACTTTTGAAGTTATAGAGTTTATCTCATGGCGTTCAACAATTCGGTAGTTGTCATACTCGTGGTGCGGAGTTTCTTCACTTCTATGTCTTGGTTCGTTCCAGATGTTGGCCACGTGTCAATACTCAAACCTTGGTCTTCTCAATTCTCGTGTTCTATCCATAATTGTTCCCGGTTTCATAGCTTTTGTTGTTGTGGTTCGTCCTGCTATCAACGCATAAATTTCAAATGCAACTTACATTTCGGACGACTTGATGTCGACCATGATCTTCGAGATAGCAAGGAAGTGATTTCTAGCTAAAGTTACGACATATTATCTACAGATCAGAGAAAGGGCAAGTCCGTCTGATGCAGGTCCAGGTGCTAATCATCGGCTTAAGCCGGAGCTAGAAGATACCGTTTGTCACTTACGGAAGGTCCCATTATAGAACTTTGGGCAAGCGATTCATGGAAGCACTAGATGGATTAATAAAAGAGCAATGGGTACATTATGGGAAAGGAGAGACCGAGATAAGCCCACATGCCGAGCGAGGCCTAATCCATGTCATTGGACTAAAACATCCATGACTCGGCATTTGTGAGGTCCTTTGCCCATTATCCGATGTGAAAGCTTTTGCAGAACTTTTGAAGTTAATGAGTTTATCTCATGGCGTTCAACAATTCGGTAGTTGTCATACTCGTGGTGCAGAGTTTCTTCACTTCTATGTCTTGGTTCATTCCAGATGTTGACCACGTGTCAATACTCAAACCTTGGTCTTCTCAATTCTCGTGTTCTATCCATAATTGTTCCCGGTTTCATAGCTTTTGTTGTTGTGGTTCGTCCTGCTGTCAACGCACAAAGTTTCAAATGCAACTTACATTTCGGACGACTTGATGTCGACTATGATCTTCGAGATAGCAAGGAAGTGATTTCTAGCTAAAGTTACGACATATTGTCTACAGATCAGAGAAAGGGCAAGTCCGTCTGATGCAGGTCCAGGTGCTAATCATCGGCTTAAGCCGGAGCTAGAAGAGACCGTTTGTCACTTCCGGAAGGTCCCATTATAGAACTTTGGGCAAGAGATTCATGGAAGCACTAGATGGATTAATAAAAGAGCAATGGGTACATTATGGGAAAGGAGAGACCGAGATAAGCCCACGTGCCGAGCGAGGCCTAATCCATGTCATTGGACTAAAACATCCATGACTCGGCATTTGTGAGGTCCTTTGCCCATTATCCGATTTGAAAGCTTTTGCAGAACTTTTGAAGTTAATGAGTTTATCTCATGGCGTTCAACAATTCGGTAGTTGTCATACTCGTGGTGCGGAGTTTCTTCACTTCTATGTCTTGGTTCGTTCCAGATGTTGACCACGTGTCAATACTCAAACCTTGGTCTTCTCAATTCTCGTGTTCTATCCATAATTGTTCCCGGTTTCATAGCTTTTGTTGTTGTGGTTCGTCCTACTGTCAACGCACAAAGTTTCAAATGCAACTTACATTTCGGACGACTTGATGTCGACCATGATCTTCGAGATAGCAAGGAAGTGATTTCTAGCTAAAGTTACGACATATTGTCTACAGATCAGAGAAAGGGCAAGTCCGTCTGATGCAGGTCCAGGTGCTAATCATCGGCTTAAGCCGGAGCTAGAAGAGACCGTTTGTCACTTCCGGAAGGTCCCATTATAGAACTTTGGGCAAGAGATTCATGGAAGCACTAGATGGATTAATAAAAGAGCAATGGGTACATTATGGGAAAGGAGAGACCGAGATAAGCCCACGTGCCGAGCGAGGCCTAATCCATGTCATTGGACTAAAACATCCATGACTCGGCATTTGTGAGGTCCTTTGCCCATTATCCGATTTGAAAGCTTTTGCAGAACTTTTGAAGTTAATGAGTTTTTCTCATGGCGTTCAACAATTCGGTAGTTGTCATACTCGTGGTGCGGAGTTTCTTCACTTCTATGTCTTGGTTCGTTCCAGATGTTGACCACGTGTCAATACTCAAACCTTGGTCTTCTCAATTCTCGTGTTCTATCCATAATTGTTCCCGGTTTCATAGCTTTTGCTGTTGTGGTTCGTCCTGCTGTCAACGCACAAAGTTTCAAATGCAACTTACATTTCGGACGACTTGATGTCGACCATGATCTTCGAGATAGCAAGGAAGGATTTCTAGCTAAAGTTACGACATATTGTCTACCGATTAGAGAAAGGGCAAGTCCGTCTGATGCAGGTCCAGGTGCTAATCATCGGCTTAAGCCTGAGCTGGAAGAGACCACTTGTCAGTTCCGGAAGGTCCCATTATAGAACTTTGGGCAAGCGATTCAAGGAAGCACTTGATGGATTAATAAAAGAGCAATGGGTAGATTATGGGAAAGGAGAGAGCGAGATAAGCCCACGTCCAGAGTGAGGCCTAATCCATGTCATCGTACTAAAACATCCATGATTCAGCATTTGTGAGGACCTTTGCCCATTATCCAATTTGAAAGCGCTTACAGAACTTTTGAAGTTAATGAGTTTATCTCATGGCGTTCAACAATTCGAAAGTTGTCATACTCGTGGTGCGGACTTTCTTTACTTCGAAGTTTTGGTTCATTCCAGATATTGGCTACGTGTCAATCCTCAAACCCTGGTCTTCTCAATTCTGGTGTTCTATCCTTCATTGTTTCCGATTTCATGGCTTTTGTCGTTGTGGTTGATCCTACTGTCAACGCAGAAAGTTTCAAATGCAACTTACATTTCGGATGACTTGATGTCGACCATGATCTTCGTGATAGCAAGGAAGTGATGTTTGGCTAAAGTTATGACATATTGTCTACATATCAGAGAAAGGGCAAGTCCGTCTGATGCAGGTCCAGGTGCTAATTATCTGCTTAAGCCAGAGCTAGAAGAGACCATTTGTCACTTCCGAAAGGTCCCATTATAGAACTTTGGGCAAGCGATTCATGGAAGCACTAGATGGATTAATAAAGGAGCAATGGGTAGATTATGGGAAAGGAGAGACCGAGATAAGCCCATGTGCAGAGGGAGGCCTAATCCATGTTATTGGACTAAAACATCCATGACTCAGCATTTGTGAGGACCTAATGATGCGAACCTCGCCAACACCATGATGAAACCCGATATCAAGTATGATATGAACCTCACCAACTCGTGACGAAACACGTATACGACTATGGTCTCCAGGAAACGTGTCATTGTCAAGCTCGAATGGTGGAACCTTGACCCATTACCCATAAAGAGGTAAGAACCTTAGTATAGTGAAGACGCCACAATCAACTATGGAAGGGTTGATTGATAAGTCGGGGATGAACGCTACGGAATTCTCCGATAAGTTCGAATAGTTCTTCAAAGAACCAAAGAGAATAAAATCTCACACTCTATTAATGAATAAACTGATCCAAAATTCGTCCAAAGGCAAGCACCTGCCTTTAAATAGGCTAAAATTCAATATTACATAAAAAATAACCTTCCTAAATGGTTGTCATAGGATAGGAACTAATTTGAAAGCAATAAGTGTTTCCTCTGGGAAATTAGAAAATATTACCAATATCTTCATAACTAAGCAAAGGGGAAGGAAATATATATTCTACTTGCTAAAAGAGGAAAGTGATATATTCTTGTAGATAACTTCAATATATCAGCATTAACTCGTGTTTCTCTTGCCTCTTTAGTTCTCTCAACTTCCTTTCTTGAAAATGTTCTTGCTCTTTCATCTGACTAAGATATATTTCTTCAAAATACTTGCCATCTTGACTTTCAACTGAAATATATTTCTTGAATCACTTCCACTCTTGATACTTAGCTGAAATATATGGCCTTCTTCATTTGTCCCTTTTTGAAATATTATGGATAATGTTAAGTCATTGAACCTGCTTATCACTTGTATGCATATCCATATCCACTTCTTCGTCGTGCACGAGCTTCTCATCATCGAATCATGAGAGATTTTGATTGCAGGCATCGAGCTCGTATCATGGATCACATCATTCCCCTCCTCTTGAAAAGGATTTGTCCTCAAATCATGACCTGCATGAAAAGAAAGTAAATTACTAATTCTGAAATTATCAATATCATTATACTCGCCTTGTTGTTCAGAGTTGTAGGCATCATTATTAATGCCCTCAATGACTTGGAATGGTCCATCTCCACGAGAAAGTCACTTTGAATGTCGTTGAGCGTGAAACCTCTTCTTCCTCATGTGCCATGAATCATAACCTCCTGGATCAAAATCAAATTTCTTCTTTCGCGTAATGGTTGAATGTTTCTCATAATGCTTCACTTTCATCTCAATTCTAAGTAGTTTTCTCTCATGAATTTGCTCAACAACTTCAACTTTGTTCTGTCCATAAAAATTAATAAACTCATAGAAACATAAAACAAACAAATGATAAATATATGTAACAAACTCATATGAAATTCCCAAAGATGAAAATCTTGTGATAGAGTAGTCAAACCTATAGTAAGAAAAGCCAATATGTGGTAAATATTCTTCACATGCTTTGGCGTCAATTTTTGCATAGCAAGTCAAAAACAATAATTTGTTTCCAAGGTCCCTCAAATTTTTCCAAGTGTACTTCAAAAGCATAACTTCTTTACTCAAAATGAACACAGTATGTAACCTCAAAATCATTTCAAAGATCAAATCATCATGTGTGGCATCATCCATTATATGACATGGAATATAATACCAATATAAGCTAGATAAGCAATGGAAACCACTTACCTGACTTACCAAAGTAGATATTGGCCAACCTTGGATTGCCTTTTCCTCTTCAACAAGATTCTCATTAACAGTAGCACTGAAAATCAAATCAATAAACACAATCTCATCCATACAAAGAGTTCGGGTTTCAAGTTTAGCAAATAACGATTCTTTGCTTAAGGCATCTAAAACAAGTCTTGAGTATTTATCATGATTATCTGGACTCTTATCATAATGAATGCCATCAACATAATTAAATGCATGTAAATTATGGCTCATAAGTCTCGTGAAAGCGTTAGGCCTATTAATCAATCCAAAAGGAATCACCAACCAGTCAAACAAATCAAGTTTGATTTGGAATGTATTGATGAACTCATATCCCTCTTTCAACCAAACATGATGAAACTCACTTTTAAGATTAGGCTTTGAAATCAAATATGCATCATGAAATCCGTCTAACATGCGATCTAAATGAGGAACAAAATTAGGGCACATGACCATGGTGTTTTTGATGGCTTAAAAATCAGAAAACCCAATCCATGTTTGATCCCCATGCTCTAGTAACATTAAGACAATAAAGGGACTCATATAATCACTAGCTTGTAGATTTACCACTTGCTTATTGGGTTGTAGTTGAATCTCTTTCATCTCCTTATGATTACTTCTAATGGCTAGTTGGTTCGAACTTGATCCTTGATGCACTCCCTTGACTTTCTGCAAATAAGAAATAATATTACTCGGCAAGAATCCGACAAGATTGTTAGTAAATAAAATCGGCTCATTAATCATAAGGGGCTGATGTAAAATTAAAGAACTCTCAATCTCACAGTCTTTTTCCTCTCTTCCACTCACCAATGAAACATTACTCTTATTTTCTCTCTTCTCAATTTCTTTTCTCTCATGCTCTTTTGTCTCTTTTTCATTGCTCTCGTTTTCTTCACCCTTATTGATATTCTTTTCATCATACTGTTTCTTTTGCTCACTCTCTCTTTTTTTATCACACTCTTTTTCTTGAGCATTCTTTTGGTTCTCATGAATTTGTGTAATACTCACAGCTTCTTTGTCATCCTTGGAGAGCTCGGAACTAGACGATGGAACTTTGTGTTCTTTATAGGCTGACCTCCATGAGCTTGTAGCAGCCATGCCTGAGGACCATTCATCCATGTTTTTTTGCTTCAACCGTCATTCAACTTTCATGGCATAGGGCAACATATCTTTGAAGTCTTCATAACAATGCACCGCCACTTCATCCACAATCTCAGGATTTAATCCACGTACGAAACTATCCATGGTGACTTCTATGTCCTCCTCTATGTTTGCTCGGGTCATTGCAACCTCCATCTCTTTGTAATAATCGAGAACGCTCTTTGATCCTTGAGTGAGACGCTGGAATTTGTTGTGCCATTCTCGGTGACAGTAACTTGGAAAGAATCGTCGCCTCATTATTGACTTCATCTCGTACCATGTCTCAACGAGTCGCTCTCCATTCTGTCTCCTACTTGTAATAATCCGATCCCACCAAATAATAGCATAGTCGGAGAATTGAAATGAAGCACGTTGTACCTTTTTCTTTTCAGAGTAGATATGATGTTTGAAGACCATCTCCATTCCCTCCTCCCACAAAAGATAAGCTTCGGGGTCGTTTTTGCCTTTGAAAGTTGGGAACTTCACTTTTGTGTCACGGAGATCATTGTTCCGCCTTGGTCGTCTCTATTCTTTATCTTCATATGGAAGCTGAAAGCTTTTTCTTTTTGCTTCATCCTCAATTCGATCTATCTTCTTATGGACTTGTTTGAATTCAGCTCTCATCATCCTCCCAACCTCGTGTACATATGCTTGTAGTTGTACATCTTCGAATGCTCTTTCCTCTTGATAGTGTGACCCTCTTGATAGTGTGACATGATGAGAATCTGCAACAGATATTAGGACCTCACAAGCACTCTCTCACGTGTTTCACTCAAGAATCTGTAGACTCAATTCACTCGTGTTTGCACTTGAACAGCTTTTACCCTCTAATAATCTCACCACTCTTGCCTTTTTCCACTCGTATATCCTCTTTCAGTTCTTTTTGAAACTAAACAAACTATAATCAGAATGTCCCGCAACAATCCACCATGACTTCACCAGGATTTGAAAGAATAGAATAGGGTCAAGTTCCAAAATAATGAAGATCAAGACAAATAAGGGGATACGGACAAGAAAATGATAGATCAATTGAAAAGAAACAACTTTGAGTACGAAGATGTTGATAGCTCTATGAATGGTCAAACAATTCTTGGACTTGTTCAATGTCTCACTCCTTCCACTTTTTTTCTACCTTTTTTTTCACTGCTAATTCTTTTTTTTTATTTTGTAACTTTTTCTTTCTTTTTTTTGCTTCTTTTTTTCCTGCTACTTTTGTTTTCTCCCACTACTCTTTTTTTTTTTTTTACTTTTTCTGAAGAAGATAATAGAAAAGAAAGAAGATAAAGAAAAACAACGAAGATGAGAGAAAACGAAGAGAAACTAAAAGGATAGATTGAACTCGACTTAGAACGTGATGTGAATCAAGACAAGAATTTTATGAAGGGAAGTCAATATCAGCTACAATGGAATGAAGAGCAAACAAGCAACAAGATAGCAAGCAATATTTGCTTATATTTGCTAAATATATCTAGTATATTAGAATTAGGAGAGTATATTTTTGTTATCTTTAGGAAATATCGTGGTTTCCTAGGAATATTCTTAAGATATCTTTTAGATATATTTAGATTATATTTACCATATCTTTAGGACAGCTGATAGGATATATTTACAAATTTTATATTTTTACTAGGAGTCTATAAATACCCAAGTGGCTACATTGTATTTTTCATTCATTCGAATAATGGATCAATAAGAATGAGTTCTTCGTTTATTTGGTTCTTTAGAACTGCCGAACTTATCGGTGTAATCCGTGGCGTTCATCCAGATGAACTTATCAGAGTAATCCGTGGCGTTCACCCCGACTTATCAATCAACCCTTCCATAGTTGATTATGGCGTCTTCACTATACCAAGGTTCTTACCTCTGTATAGGTAATGGGTCAAGGTTCCACCTTTCGAGCTTAATAAGGACACGTTTCCTGGAGACCTTAGTTGGACACGGGTTTCGTCACGAGTTGGTGAGGTTCATATCATACTTGATATTGGGTTTCATCATGGTGTTGGCAAGGTTCGCATCAGAACGTTGGCTTTGATACCAAATGATGCGAATCTCGCCAACACCATGATGAAACCCAATATCAAGTATGATATGAACCTCACCAACTCGTGACGAAACCCGTATACGACTAAGGTCTCCAGGAAACGTGTCCTTGTCAAGCTCGAATGGTGGAACCTTGACCCATTACCTATAAAGAGGTAAGAACCTTGGTATAGTGAAGACACCACAATCAACTATGGAAGGGTTGACTGATAAGTCGGGGATGAATGCCACGGAATTCTCCGATAAGTTCGAATAGTTCTTCAAAGAAACAAAGAGAATAAAATCTCACACTCTATTAATGAATAAACTAATCCAAAATTCATCCAAAGGCAAGCACCTGCCTTTAAATAGGCTAAAGTGCAATATTACATCAAAAATAACCTTCCTAAATGGTTGTCATAGGATAGGAACTAATTAGACTGCAAATCTAAGTGTTTCCTCTGGGAAATTAGAAAATATTACCAATACCTTTAGAACTAAGCAAAGGGGAAGGAAATATATATTCTACTTGCTAAAAGAGGAAAGTGATATATTCTTGTAGATAACTTCAATATATCAGCATTAACTCGTGTTTCTCTTGCCTCTTTAGTTCTCTCAACTTCCTTTCTTGAAAAAATTCTTGCTCTTTCATCTGGCTAAGATATATTTCTTCAAAATACTTGCCCTCTTGACTTTCAACTGAAATATATTTCTTGAAGCACTTGCACTCTTGATACTTAGCTGAAACATATGGCCTTCTTCATTTGTCCCTTTTTGAAATATTATGGATAATGTTGAGTCATTTAACCTGCTCATCACTTGTATGCATATCCATATCCACTTCTTCATCGTGCACGAGCTTCTCATCATCGGATCATAAGAGACTTTGATTGCAGGCATCGAATTCGTATCATGGATCACATCACCTTTGCCCATTATCCAATTTGAAAGCTTTTACAGAATTTTTGAAGTTATCTAGTTTATCTAGTTTATCTCATGGCATTCAACAATTCGAAAGTTGTCATGCTCGTGGTGCAGAGTTTCTTCACTTTGAAGTCTTGGTTCGTTCCAGATGTTGGCTACGTGTCAATCCTCAAACCTTGGTCTTCTCAATTCTCGTGTTCTATCCATCATTGTTCCCGGTTTCATAGCTTTTGTCGTTGTGGCTCGTCCTACTGTCAATGCACAAAGCTTCAAACGCAACTTATATTTCAGACGACTTGATGTCTACCATGATCTTAATGATAGCAAGGAAATGATTTCTGGCTGAAGTTACGACATATTATCTACAGATCAGAGAAAGGGCAAGTCCATCTGATGTAGGTCCAGGTGCTAATCATCGACTTAAGCCGGAGCTAGTACAGACCATTTGTCACTTTCGGAAGGTCCCATTATAGAACTTTGGGCAAGCGATTCAAGGAAGCACTAGATGGATTAATGAAAGAGCAATGGGTAGATTATGGGAAAGTGATGCGATCCATGATACGAGCTCGATGCCTGCAATTAAAGTCTCTCATGATCCGATGATGAGAAGCTCGTGCACGATGAAGAAGTGGATATGGATATGCATACAAGTGATGAGCAAGCTAAATGACTCAACATTATCCATAATAATTCAAAAATGGACAAATGATGAAGGCCACAAGCATCAAGAGTGCAAGTGATTCAAGAAATATATTTCAGTTGAATGTCAAGAAGGCAAGTATTTTCAAGAAATATATCTTCACAAGATGAAAGGGGAAGAATATTTTCAAGAAGGGCAGCTGAGAGAACTAAAGAGGCAAGAGAAGGACAAGTTAATGCTGATATACTGAAGCTATCTACAAGAATATATCACTTTCCTCTTTTGACAAGTAGAATATACTTTCTTTCCCCTTTATTTAGTTCCGAAGATATTGGTAATATATTGTAATTTCTCTGGGATAGCACTTAGATTTGCTTTCTAATTAGTTTCCTATCCTATGAGAACCATTTAGGAAGGTTCTTTTTTATGTAATATTGCACTTTGGCCTATTTAAAGGCTGGTGCTTGCCCTTGGACGAATTTGGATCAGTTTTATTCATTAATGAAGTGTGAGATTATATTCTCTTTGGTTCTTTGAAGAACTATTCGAACTTATCGGAGTATTCCGTGGCGTTCATCCCCGACTTATCAATAAACCCTTCCATAGTTGATTGTGGCGTCTTCACTATACCAAGGTTCTTACCTCTTTATAGGTAATGGGTCAAGGTTCCACTATTCGAGCTTGACGAGGACACGTTTCCTGGAGACCTTAGTTGTATACGGGTTTCGTCACGAGTTGGTGAGGTTCATATCATACTTGATATTGGGTTTCATCACGGTGTTGGCGAGGTTCGCATCAGAAAGGAGGGACCTAGATAAGCCCATGTGCAGAGCAAGGCCTAATCCATGTCATCGGACTAAAACATCCATGACTCAGCATTTGTGAGGACTTTGCCCAATATCCGATTTGAAAGCTTTTACAGAACTTTTGAAGTTATCGAGTTTATCTCATGGCGTTCAACAATTCGAAAATTGTCATGCTCGTGGCGCGGAATTTCTTCACTTCGAAGTCTTGGTTCGTTCCAGATGCTGGCTACGTGTCAATCCTCAAACCCTGGTCTTCTCAATTCTCGTGTTCTATCCATCGTTGTTCCCGGCTTCATAGCTTTTGTCGTTGTGGTTCGTCCTACTGTCAACGCACAAAATTCCAAACGCAATTTACATTTCGGACAACTTGATGTCGACCATGATCTTCCCGATAGCAAGGAAGTGATTTTCGGCTAAAGCTACGACATATTGTCTACAGGTCAGAGAGAGGGCAAAACTATTTGATCCAGGTCCAGGTGCTAATCATCGGCTTAAGGCGGAGCTAGAAGAGACCATTTGTCACTTCCGGAAGGTCCCATTATAGAACTTTGGGCAAGCGATTCAAGGAAGCACTAGATGGATTAATAAAAGAGCACTGGGTAGATTATGGGAAAGGAGAGACCGAGATAAGCCCACGTGCAGGGCGAGGCCTAACCCACGTCATCGAACTAAAACATTCATGACTCACCATTTGAGAGGACTTTTGCCCATTATCAGATTTGACAGCTTTTGCAAAACTTTTGAAGGAATAGAGTTTATCTCATTGTGTTCAACAATTCGAAAGTTGTCATGCTAGTGGTGCGGAATTTCTTCACTTCAAAGTCTTGGTTCGTTCCAGATGTTGGCTACGTGTCAATCCTCAAACCCTGGTCTTCTCAATTCTCGTGTTCTGTCTATCGTTGTTGCCTGTTTCATAGCTTTTGTCGTTGTGGTTCGTCCTACTGTCAACGCACAAAGTTTCAAATGCAACTCACATTTCGGACGACTTTATGTCGACCGTGATCTTAATGACAGCAAGGAAGTGATTTCTGGCTAAAGTTACGACATATTATCCACAGATCAGAGAAAGGGCTAGTCCGTCTGATGCAGGTTCAGGTGCTAATCATCGGCTTAGGCCGGAGCTAGAAGAGACCATTTGTCACTTCCGGTAGGTCCCATTATAGAACTATTGGGAAGCGATTCAAGGAAGCACTTCATGGATTAATAAAAGAGCAATTGGTAGATTATGGGAAAGGAGAGACCGATATAAGCCCACGTGCAGAGCAAGGCCTAATCCATGTAATTGGACTAAAACATCCATAACTCAGCATTTGTGAGGACCTTCGCCCATTATCCGATTTGAAAGCTTTTACAGAACTTTTGAAGTTATAGAGTTTATCTCGTGGCGTTCAACAATTCGGAAGTTGTCATACTCGTGGTGCGGAGTTTCTTCACTTGAAAGTCTTGGTTAGTTCCAGATGTTAGCTACGTGTCAATACTCAAACCATGGTCTTCTCAATTCTCATGTTCTATCCATCATTGCTCCCGGTTTCATAGCTTTTGTTGTTGTGGTTCGGCCTGTTGTTAATGCACAAAGTTTCAAATGCAACTTGCATTTCGGACGACTTGACGTCGACCATGATCTTCGTGATAGCAAGGAAGTAATTTCTGGCTAAAGTTATGACATATTGTCTACAGATCAGAGAAAGGGCTAGTCCGTCTGACGCAGGTTCAAGTGCTAACCATCGGCTTAAGCGGGAGCTAGAAGAGACCATTTGTCACTTCCGGAATGTCCCATTATAGAACTATAGGGAAGCGATTCAAGGAAGCACTTGATGGATTAATAAAAGAGCAATGGGTAGATTACGGGAAAGGAGAGACCGAGATAAGCCCGCGTCCAGAGCGAGGCCTAATCCATGTCATCGAACTAAAACATCCATGACTCACCATTTGTGAGGACTTTTGCCCTTTATCTGATTTGAAAGCTTTTGCAGAACTTTTGAAGTTATAAAGTTTATCTCATTGCGTTCAACAATTCGAAAGTTGTCATGCTAGTGGTGCGGAATTTCTTCACTTCGAAGTCCTGGTTTGTTCCAGATGTTGGCTACGTGTCAATCCTCAAACCCTGGCCTTCTCAATTCTCTTGTTCTATCCATCGTTGTTTCCTGTTTCATAGCTTTTTACGTTGTGGTTCGTCCTACTGCCAACGGACAAAGTTTCAAACGAAACTTACATTTCGGATGACTTGATGTCGACCATGATCTTAATGATGGCAAGGAAGTGATTTCTGGCTAAAGTTACGACATATTACCTACATATCAGAGAAAGGGCTAGTCTGTCTGATGCAGGTTCAGGTGCTAATCATCGGCTTAAGCCGAAGCTAGAGGAGACCATTTGTCACTTCCGGAAGGTCCCATTATAGAACTATAGGGAAGCGATTCAAGGAAGCACTTGATGGATTAATAAAAGAGCAATGGGTAGATTATGGGAAAGGAGAGACCGATATAAGCCCACGTGCAGAGCGAGGCCTAATCCATGTCATTGGACTAAAAGATCCATGACTCAGCATTTGTGAGGACCTTTGCCCATTATCCGATTTGAAAGCTTTTACAGAACTTTTGAAGTTATAGAGTGTATCTCATGGCGTTCAACAATTCGGAAGTTGTCATACTCGTGCTGCGGAGTTTCTTCACCTCAAAGTGTTGGTTCATTCCAGATGTTGGCTACGTGTCAATACTCAAACCCTGGTCTTGCCAATTCTCGTGTTCTATCCATCATTGTTCCCGGTTTCATAGCTTTTGTTGTTGTGGTTCGTCCTGCTGTCAATGCACAAAGTTTCAAATGCAACTTACATTTCGGACGACTTCACATCGACCATGACCTTCGTGATAGCAAGGTGGTGATTTCTGGCTAAAGTTACGACATATTGTCTACAGATCAGAGAAATGGCAAGTTCGTCTGATGCAGGTCTAGGTGCTAATCATCGGCTTAAGCCGGAGCTAGAAGAGACCATTTGTCACTTCCGTAAGGTCCCATTATAGAACTTTGGGCAAGCGATTCAAGGAAGCACTACATGGAATAATAAAAGAGCAATGGGTAGATTATGGTAAAGGAGAGACCGAGATAAGCCCACGTCCAAAGCGAGGCCTAATCCATGTCATCGAACTAAAACATCCATGACTCACCATTTGTGAGGACCTTTGTGCATTATCCGATTTGAAAGCTTTTACAGAACTTTTAAAGTTATCGAGTTTATCTCATGGCGTTCAACAATTCGAAAGTTGTCATGCTCATGGTGCGAAGTTTCTTCACTTCAAAGTCTTGGTTCGTTCCAGATGTTGATTACGTGTCAATCCTCAAACCCTGGTATTCTCAATTCTGGTGTTCTATCCATCCTTGTTCCCGGTTTCATATCTTTTGTCGTTGTGGTTGATCCTACTGTCAACACACAAAGTTTCAAACGCAACTTACATTTCAGACGACTTGATGTCTACCATGATCTTAATGATAGCAAGGAAGTGATTTTTGGCTAAAGTTGCGACATATTATCTACAGATCAGAGAAAGGGCAAGTCCGTTTGATGCAGGTCCAGGTGGTAATCATCGGCTTAAGCCGGAGCTAGAAGAGACCGTTTGTCACTTCCAGAAGGTCCCATTATAGAACTTTGGGCAAGCAATTCAAGGAAGCACTAGATGGATTAATAAGAGAGCAATGGGTAGATTATGGGAAAGGAGAGACCGAGATAAGCCCACGTGCAGAACGAGGCCTAATCCATGTCATTGGACTAAAACATCCATTACTCAGCATTTGTGAGGACCTTTGCCCATTATCCGATTTGAAAGCTTTTACAGAACTTTTGAAGTTATCGAGTTTATCTCATGGCATTCAACAATTCGAAAGTTACTCGTGGTGCAGAGTTCCTTCACTTCTAAGTCTTGGTTCGTTCCAGATGTTGGCTACGTGTCAATCCTCAAACCTTGGTCTTCTCAATTCTCGTGTTCTATCCATCATTGTTCCCGGTTTCATATCTTTTGTCATTGTGGTTCGTCCTACTGTCAACGCACAAAGTTTCAAACGCAACTTACATTTTGGACGACTTGATGTCGACCATGATCTTACTGATAGCAAGGAAGTGATTTGTGGCTAAAGTTACGACATATTATCTATAGATCAGAGAAAGGGAAAGTCCATCTGATGCAGGTCCAAGTGCTAATCATAGGCTTAAGCCGGAGCTAGAAGAGACAGCTTGTCACTTCCGGAAGGTCCCATTATAGAACTTTGGGCAAGAGATTCAAGGAAGCACTAGATGGATTAATAAAACAGCAATGGGTAGATTATAGGAAAGGAGAGACTGAGAGAAGCCCACGTACAGAGCGGGGCCTAATCCATGTCATTGGACTAAAGCATCCATGACTCGGCATTTGTGAGGACGTTTGCCCATTATCCGATTTTAAAGCTTTTACAGAACCTTTGAAGTTATCGAGTTTATCTGATGGCATTCAACAATTCGAAAGTTGTCATACTCGTTGATGCGAACCTCGCCAATACCGTGATGAAACCCAATATCAAGTATGATATGAACCTCACCAACTTGTAACGAAACCCGTATACGACTAAGGTCTCCAGGAAACGTGTCCTTATCAAGCTCGAAAGGTGGAACCTTGACCCATTACCTATAGAGAGGTAAGAACCTTGGTATAGTGAAGACGCCGCAATCAACTATGGAAGGGTTGATTGATAAGTCGGGGATGAACGCCACGGAATATTCCGATAAGTTCGAATAGTTCTTCAAAGAACCAAAGAGAATAAAATCTCACACTTCATTAATGAATAAAACTGATTCAAATTCGTCCAAAGCAAGCATCAGCCTTTAAATAGGCCAAAGTGCAATATTACATCAAAAATAACCTTCCTAAATGGTTCTTATGGGATAGGAAACTAATTAGAAAGCAAATCTAGGTGTTTCCTCAGGGAAATTACTAAATATTACCAATATCTTCAGAACTAAGCAAAGGGGAAGGAAATATATTCTACTTGCTAAAAGAGGAAAGTGATATATTCTTGTAGATAACTTCAATATATCAGCATTAACTTGTGCTTCTCTTGCCTCTTTAGTTCTCTCAACTGGCTTTCTTGAAAATATTCTTTCCCTTTCACCTTGTTAAGATATATTTCTTGAAGATACTTGCCCTCTTGACATTCAACTGAAATATATTTCTTGAATCACTTGCACTCTTGATGCTTAGCTGAAATATGTGGCCTTCATCATTTGTCCATTTTTGAAATATTAAGGATAATGTTGAGTCATTGAGCTTGCTCGCCACTTGTATGAATATCCATATCCGCTTCTTCGTCGTGCATGAGCTTCTCATCATCCAATCATGAGAGACTTTGATTGCAGGCTTCGAGCTCGTATCATGGATCACATCATTCCCCTTCTCTTGAAAAGGATTTGTCCTCAAATCATGACCTACATGAAAAGAAAAATAAATTATTAATTTTGAAATTATCAATATCATTATACTCGCCTTGTTGTTCAGAGTTGTAGGCATCATTATTAATGCACTCAATGACTTGGAATGGTCCATCTCCACGATAAAGTCGCTTTGAACATCGTTGAGCGTGAAACCTCTTCTTCCTCATGTGCCATGAATCATAACCTCCTGGATCAAAATCAAATTTCTTCTTTCGCCTAATGATTGAATGTTTCTCAATTCTGGTGTTCTATCCATCCTTGTTCCCGGTTTCATATCTTTTGTCGTTGTGGTTGATCCTACTGTCAACGCACAAAGTTTCAAACGCAACTTACATTTCAGACGACTTGATGTCTACCATGATCTTAATGATAGCAAGGAAGTGATTTCTGGCTAAAGTTACGACATATTGTCTTCAGATCCGAGAAAGGGAAAGTCCGTTTGATGCAGGTCCAGGTGCTAATCATCGGCTTAAGCCGGAGCTAGCAAAGACCATTTGTCACTTCCGGAAGGTCCCATGATAGAACTTTGGGCAAGCGATTAAAGGAAGCACTAGATGGATTAATAAAAGAGCAATGGGTAGATTATGGGAAAGGAGAGACCGAGATAAGCCCACGTGCAGGGCAAGGCCTAATCCATGTCATCGGACTAAAACATCCATGAGTCGGCATTTGTGAGGACCTTTGCCCATTATCCGATTTGAAGGCTTTTACAGAACTTTTGAAGTTATCGAGTTTATCTCATGGCGTTCAACAATTCAAAAGTCGTCATGCTCGTGGTGCGGAGTTTCTTCACTTCGACGTCTTGGTTCGTTCCACATGTTGGATACGTGTGAATCCTCAAATCCTGGTCTTCTCAATTCTCGTGTTCTATCCAACATTGTTCCCGGTTTCATCGCTTTTTTTGTCGTGGTTCGTCCTACTTTCAACGCACAAAGTTTCAAACGCAACTTACATTTCGGACGACTTTATGTCGACTATGATCTTCGTGATAGCCAGGAAGTGATTTCTGGCTAAAGTTATGACACATATTGTCTTCAGATCAGAGAAAGGGAAAGTCCGTCTGATGCAGGTCCAGGTGCTAATCATCGGCTTAAGCCGGAGCTAGAAGAGACCATTTATCACTTCCGGAAGGTCCCATGATAGAACTTTGGGCAAGCTATTCAAGGAAGCACTAGATGGATTAATAAAAGAGCAATGGGTAGATTATGGGAAAGGAGAGACCGAGATAAGCCCACGTGCAGAACGAGGCCTAATCCATGTCATCCCACTAAAACGTCCCTGACTCAGCATTTGCTGGGACCTTTGCCCATTATCCGATTTGAAAGCTTTTACAGAACTTTTTAAGTTATCGAGTTTATCCGATGGCGTTCAACAATTAGTAAGTTGTCATGCTCGAGGTGCGGAGATTATTCACTTCGAAGTCTTGGTTCGTTCCAGATGTTGGGTATGTGCCAATCCTGAAGCCATAATCTACTGAATTCTCGTGTTCTATCCATCATTGTTCCTGGTTTCATAGCTTTTGTCGTTGTGGTTCGTCCTACTGTCAAGGCACAAAGTTTCAAACGCAAACTGCATTTCGGACGCCTTGATGTCGACCATGATCTTCGTGATAGCAAGGAAGTGATTTCTGGCTAATGTTATGGCATATTGCCTACAGATCGGAGAAAGGGCAAGTCCGTCTGATGTAGGTCCACATGCTGATCATCGGCTTAAGCCAGAGCTAGAAGAGACCATTTGTCTTTTCCGGAAGGTCCCATGATAGAACTTTGGGCAAGCGATTCAAGGAAGCACTAGATGGATTAATAAAAGAGCAATGGGTAGATTATGGGAAAGGAGAAACCGAGATAAGCCCACGTGCAGGGCGAGGCCTAATCCATGTCATCCCACTAAAACATCCATGAGTCGGCATTTGTGAGGACCTTTGCCCATTATCCGATTTGAAAGCTTTTACAGAACTTTTGAAGTTATCGAGTTTATCCCATGGCGTTCAACAATTCGAAAGTCGTCATGCTCGTGGTGCGGAGTTTCTTCACTTCAAAGTCTTGGTTCGTTCCACATGTTGGCTACCTGTAAATCCTCAAACCCTGGTCTTCTCCATTCCCATGTCCCATCCATCGTTGTTCCCGGTTTCAAAGCTTTTGTCGTTGTGGTTCGTCCTACTGTCAACACACAAAGTTTCAAACGCAACTTACATTTCGGACGACTTGATGTCGACCATGATCTTCGTGATAGCAAGGAAGTGATTTCTGGCTAAAGTTACGAAATAATGTCTACAGATCAGAGAAAGGGCAAGTTCGTCTGATGTAGGTCGAGGTGCTAATCATCGGCTTAAGCCGGAGCTAGAAGAGACCATTTGTCACTTCCCGAAGGACCCATTATAGAAGTTTGGGCAAGCTATTCCGGGAAGCACTAGATGGATTAATAAAAGACCAGTGGGTAGATTATGGGAAAGGAGAGACCGAGATAAGTCCACGTGCAGAGCGAGGCCTAATCCATGTCATGGGACTAAAACATCCATGACTCAGCATTTGGGAGGACCTTTGCCCATTATCCGATTTGAAAGCTTTTACAGAACTTTTGATGTTATCGAGTTTATCTCATGGCGTTCAACAATTTGAAAGTTGTCATGCTCGTGGTGCGGAGTTTCTTCACTTCGAAGTCTTGGTTCGTTCCAGATGTTGGCTACGTGTAAATCCTCAAACCCTGGTCTTCTCAATTCTGGTGTTCTATCCAACATTGTTCCCGGTTTCATAGCTTTTGTCGTTGCGGTTCGTCCTACTATCAACGCACAAAGTTTCAAACACAACTTACATTTCGGACGACTTGATGTCGACCATGATCTTCGTGATAGCGAGGAAGTGATTTCTGGCTATAGTTACGGCATATTGTCTTCAGATCAGAGAAAGGGAAAGTCCGTCTGATGCAGGTCCAGGTGCTAATCATCGGCTTAAGCCGGAGCTAGAAGAGACCATTTTTCACTTCCGGAAGGTCCCATGATAGAACTTTGGGCAAGCTATTTAAGGAAGCACTAGATAGATTAATAAAAGAGCAATGGGTAGTTTATGGGAAAGGAGAGACCGAGATAAGCCCACGTGCAGAGCGAGGCCTAATCCATGTCATGGGACTAAAACATCCATGACTCAGCATTTGTTGGGACCTTTTCCCATTATCCGATTTGAAAGCTTTTACAGAACTTTTGAAGTTATCAAGTTTATCTCATGGTGTTCAACAATTCGAAAGTTGTCATGCTCGTTGTGCGGAGTTTATTCACTTCGAAGTCTTGGTTCGTTCCAGATGTTGGGTATGTGTCAATCCTGAAAGTCTAATCTACTCAATTCTCGTGTTCTATCCATCATTGTTCCAGGTTTCATAGCTTTTGTCGTTGTGGTTCGTCCTACTGTCAACGCACAAAGTTTCAAACACAACTTACATTTCGGACTACTTGATGTCGACCATGATCTTCGTGATAGCAAGGAAGTGATTTCTGGCTAAAGTTATGGCATATTGTCTACAGATCGGAGAAAGGGCAAGTCCATCTGATGCAGGTTCAGGTGCTGATCATCGGCTTAAGCCGGAGCTAGAAGAGACCATTTAGCTTTTCCGGAAGGTCCCATGATAGAACTTTTGGCAAGCGATTCAAGGAAGCACTAGATGGATTAATAAAAGAGCAATGAGTAGATTATGGGAAAGGAGAGACCGAGATAAGACCACGTGCAGCGCGAGCCCTAGTCCATGTCATCGGACTAAAACATCCATGACTCAGCATTTGTGAGGACCTTTGCCCAGTATCCGATTTAAAAGCTCTTACAGAACTTTTGAAGTTATCGAGTTTATCTCATGGCGCTCAACAATTCGAAAGTTGTCATGCTCGTGGTGCGGAGTTTCTTCACTTCGAAGTCTTGGTTCGTTCCGGATGTTGGCTACGTGTAAAGCCTCAAACCCTGGTCTTCTCAATTCCCGTGTTCTATCCATCGTTGTTCCCGGTTTCATAGCTTTTGTCGTTGTGGTTCGTCCTACTGTCAACGCACAAAGTTTCAAACGCAACTTACGTTTCGGACGACTTGATGTTGACCATGATCTTCGTGATAGCAAAGAAGTGATTTCTGGCTAAAGTTACGGCATATTGTCTACAGATCAGAGAAAGGGCAAGTGCGTCTGATGCAGGTCCAGGTGCTAATCATCGGCTTAAGCCGGAGCTAGAAGAGACCATTTGTCACTTCCCGAAGGTCCCATTATAGAACTTTGGGCAAGCTATTCAAGGAAGCACTGGATGGATTAATAAAAGACCAGTGGGTTGATTATGGGAAAGGAGAGACCGAGATAAGTCCAGGTGCCGAGCGAGGCCTAATCCATGTCATCGGACTAAAAAATCCATGAGTCGGCATTTGTGAGGACCTTTGCCCATTATCCGATTTGAAAGCTTTTACAGAACTTTTGAAGTTATCGAGTTTATCTCATGCCGTTCAACAATTCGAAAGTTGTCATGCTCGTGGTGCGGAGTTTCGTCACTTCGAAGTCTTGGTTCGTTCCAGATGTTGACTACGTGTAAATCCTCAAACCCTGGTCTTCTCAATTCTCGTGTTCTATCCAACGTTGTTCCCGGTTTCATAGCTTTTGTCGCTGTGGTTCGCCCTACTGTCAACGCACAAAGTTTCAAACGCAATTTACTTTTCGGACACTTGATGTCGACGATGATCTTCGTGATAGCAAGGAAGTGATTTGTCGCTAAAATTACGACATATTGTCTACAGATCAGAGAAAGGGCAAGTCCGTCTGATGCTGGTCCAGCTGCTAATCATCGGCTTAAGCCGGTGCTAGAAGAGACCATTTGTCACTTCCGGAAGGTTCCATTATAGAACTTTGGGCAAGCGATTCAGGGAAGCACTAGATGGATTAATAAAAGAGCAATGGGTAGATTATGGGAAAGAAGACACCGAGATAAGGCCACGTGCAGAGCGAGGCCTAATCCATGTCATCGGACTAAAATATCCATGACTCAGCATTTGTTAGGACCTTTGCCCATTATCCGTTTTGAAACCTTTTACAGAACTTTTGAAGTAATCGAGTTTATCCCATGCCGTTCAACAATTCGAAAGTTGTCATGCTCGTGGTGCGGAGTTTTTTCACTCCGAAGTCTTGGTTCGTTCCAGATGTTGGGTATGTGTCAATCCCAAACCCTGGTCTTCTCAATTCTCGTGCTCTATCCATCTTTGTTCCCGATTTCATAGCTTTAGTCGTTGTGGTTCGTCCTACTGTCAAGGCACAAAGTTTCAAATGCAACTTACATTTCGGACGACTTGATGTCGACCATGATCGCTGTGATAGCAAGGAAGTGGTTTCTGGCTAAAGTTGCGACATATTCTCTACAGATCAGAGAAAGGGCAAGTCCGTCTGATGCTCGTCCAGGTGCTAATCATCGGCTTAAGCCGGAGCTAGAAGAGACCATTTGTCACTTCCGGAAGGTCCCATGATAGAACTTTGGGCAAGCTATTCAAGGAAGCACTAGATGGATTAATAAAAGAGCAATGGGTAGATTATGGGAAAGGAGAGACCGAGATAAGCAAACGTGCAGCGCGAGGCCTAATCCATGTCATCGGACAAAAGCATCCATGACTCAGCATTTGTGAGGACCTTTGCCCATTATCCGATTTGAAAGCTTTTTCAGAACTTTTGAAGTAATCGAGTTTATCTCATGGCGCTCAACAACTCGAAAGTTGTCATGCTCGTGGTGCGGAGTTTTCTCACTTCGAAGTCTTGGTTCCTTCCAGATGTTGGCTACGTGCCAATCCTCAAACACTGGTCTTCTCAATTCACGTGTTGTATCCATCTTTGTTCCCGGTTTCATAGCTTTTGTCGTTATGGCTTGTCCTACGGTCAACGCACAAAGTTTCAAACGCAACTTACAATTCGGACGACTTGATGTCGACCATGATCTTCGTGATAGCAAGGAAGTGATTTCTAGCTAAAGTTACGACATATTGTCTTCAGATCAGAGAAAGGGAAAGTCCGTCTGATGCAGGTCCAGGTGCTAATCATCGGCCTAAGCCGGAGCTAGAAGAGACCATTTGTCACTTCCCGAAGGTCCCATGATAGAACTTTGGGCAAGCTATTCAAGGAAGCACTAGATGGATTAATAAAAGAGCAAGGGGTAGATTATGGGAAAGGAGAGACCGAGATTAGCCCTCGTGCAGTGCGAGGCCTAACCCATGTCCTCGGACTAAAACATCCATGACTCAGCATTTGTGGGGACCTTTGCCCATTATCCGATTTGTAAGCTTTTAAAGAACTTTTGAAGTTATCGAGTTTATCTCATGGCGTTCAAAAATTCCAAAGTTGTCATGCTCGTGGTGCGGAGTTTCTTCACTTCGACGTCTTGGTTCGTTCCACATGTTGGATACGTGTGAATCCTCAAATCCTGGTCTTCTCAATTGATGCGATCCAAGATACGAGCTTGAAGCCTGCAATCGAAGTCTCTCATGATCGAATGATGAGAAGCTCGTGCACGACGAAGAAGCGGATATGGATATGCATACAAGTGATGAGCAAGCTAAATGACTCAACATTATCCATAATATTTCAAAAATGGACCAATGATGAAGGCCACATATTTCGGCCGAATGTCAAGAGTGAAAGTGCTTCAAGAAACATATTTCAGTTGATGTCAAGAGGGAAAGTATTTTGAAGAAATATATCTTAGCCAGATGAAAGAGCAAGAATATTTTTAAGAAAGGAAGTTGAGAGAACTAAAGAGGCAAGAGAAACACAAGTCAATGCTGATATATTGAAGTTATCTACAAGAATATATCACTTTCCTCCTTTAGCAAGTAGAATATATTTCCTTTCCCTTTACTTAGTTCTGAAGATATTGGCAATATTTTCTAATTTCCCTGAGGAAACACTTAGATTTGCTTCCTAATTAGTTTCCTATCCGATTAGAACCATTTAGGAAGGTTATTTTTGATGTAATATTGTATTTTAGCCTATTTAAAGGCTGGTGCTTCCCCTTTGGACGAATTTGGATCGGTTTATTCATTAATTGAGTGTGAGATTTTATTCTCTTTGGTTCTTTGAAGAACTATTCGAACTTATCAGAGAATTCCGTGGCGTTCATCCCCGACTTATCAATCAACCCTTCCATAGTTGATTGTGGCATCTTCACTATACCAAGGTTCTTACCTCTCTATAGGTAATGGGTCAAGGTTCCACCTTTCGAGCTTGATAAGGACACGTTTCCTGGAGACCTTAGTCGTATACGGGTTTCGTCACGAGTTGGTGAGGTTCATATCATACTTGATATCGGGTTTCATCACGGTGTTGGCGAGGTTCACATCATTTGGTATCACAGCCAATGTTCTAAGTCAGGTTCAATCTATCGTTTTAGTTTCTCTTTGTTTTCTTTCATCTTCATTTTTTTTCTTTATCTTCTTCTTTTCTATTATCTTCTTCAAAAAAAGAGAAAAAAAAAAAGGTAGTGGGAGAAAAAGAAAAGTAGCAGAAAAAAAAAAGAAAGAAAAAGTTGCAAAAAAAGGTTTTAAAAAAAAAAGAATCAGCAGTAAAAAAAAGGTAGAAAAAAAAAGTGAAAGAAGTGAGACATTGAGCAAGTCCAACACTTATTTGGCCATTCATAGAGTTATCAAAGTTCCCCATTCAAAGTTGTTTCTTTTCAATTGATTTCTCTTGTCCGTAATTCCCTTATTTCGCTTGATCTTCGTTACTTTGGAACCCGACCCTACATTCTTCTTTCAAATCTTGGTGAAGTCGTGGTGGATTGTTGCGGGACATTTTGATTATAGTTTGCTTAGTTCAAAAAGAACTGAAAGAGGATATACAAGTGGAAAAAGGCAAGAGTGGTGAGATTATTAGAGGGTAAAAGCCATTGAATGCAAACACGAGTGAATTGAGTGAACATATTCTTGAGTGAAACACGTGAGAGAGTGCTTGTAAGGTCCTAATATCTGTTGCAGATTCTCATCATGCCACACTATCAAGAGGAAAGCGCATTTGAAGATGTACAACTACAAGCATATGTACAGGAGGTTGGGAGGATGATGAGAGCTGAATTCAAACAAATCCATAAGAAGATAGATCAAATTGAGAATGAAGCAAAAAGAAAACGCTTTCAGCTTCCATATGAAGATAAAGAATCAAGAAGACCAAGGCGGAACAATGATCTCCGTGACACAAAAGTGAAGTTTCCAACTTTCAAAGGCAAAAACGACCCCGAAGCTTATCTTTTCTTTTGTGGGAGGAGGGAATGGAGATGGTCTTCAAACATCATATCTACTCTGAAAAGAAAAAGGTACAACTTGCTTCATTTCAATTCTCCGACTATGCTATTATTTGGTGGGATCGAATTATTACAAGTAAGAGACAGAATAGAGAGCGACCCGTTGAGACATGGAATGAGATGAAGTCAATAATGAGGCGACGATTCCTTCCAAGTTACTGTCACCGGGAATGGCACAACAAATTCCAGCGTCTCACTCAAGGATCAAAGAGCGTTCTTGATTATTACAAAGAGATGGAGGTTGCAATGACCCGAGCGAATATAGAGGAGGACATAGAAGTCACCATGGACAGGTTCGTACGTGGATTAAATCCTGAGATTATGGATGAAGTGGCGGTGCATTGTTATGAAGACTTCAAAGATATGTTGCCCTATGCCATGAAAGTTGAACGACGGTTGAAGCGAAGAAACATGGATGAATGGTCTTCAGGCATGGCTGCTACAAGCTCATGGAGGTCAGCCTATAAAGAACACAAAGTGCCTTTGTCTAGTTCCGAGCTCTCCAAGGATGTCAAAGAAGCTGTGAGTATTACACAAATTCATGAGAACCAAACGAATGCTCAAGAAAAAGAGTGTGATAAAAAAAGGGAGAGTGAGCGAAAGAAACAGTGTGATAAAAAAGAGAAAGAGATTGAAGTTGTGGAGAAAGAAAGTGAGAGAAAAGAGATTGAGGTGAGAGAAAATAAGAGAGATGTTTCATTGGTGAGTGCAAGAGAGGAAAAAGATCGTGAGATTGAGAGTTCTTTAATTTTACATCAGCCCCTTATGATTAAGGAGCCGATTTTATTTACTAACAATCTTATCGGATTCTTGCCGAGCAATATTATTTCTTATTTGCAGGAAGTCAAGGAATTGCATCAAGGATCAAGTCCAACCCAACTAGCCATTAGAAGTAATCATGAGGAGATGAAGGAGCTTCAACTACAACCCACTGAGCAAGTGGTAAATCTACAAGCTAGTGAGTACATGAGTCCCTTTATTGTCTTAATGTTACCGGAGCATGAGGATCAAACATGGACAGGGTTTTCTGATTTTCAAGCCATCAAAAACACCATGGTCATGTGCCCTAATTCTGTTTCTCATTTAGATCACATGTTCGATGGATTTTATGATGCATGTTTGATTTCAAAGCCTAATGTGGAAAGTGAATTTCGTCATGTTTGGTTGAAAGAGGGATATGAGTTCATCAATACATTCCAAATAAAACTTGATTTGTTTAACTGGTTGGTGATTCCTTTTGGATTAATTAATAGGCCTAACGTTTTCATGATACTTATGAGCCATTGTTTATATGCATTTATTTATGTTGACGGCATTCATCATGATAAGAGTCTAGATAACCATGATAAATACTCAAGACTTGTTTTAGAGGCCTTAAGCAAAGAATCGTTATTTGCTAAACTTGAAACCCGAACTCTTTGCATGGATGAGATTGTGTTTATTGATTTGATTTTGAGTGCTACTGTTAATGAGAATCTTGTTGAAGAGGAAAAGGCAATCCAAGGTTGGCCAATATCTACTTTGGTAAGTCAGGTAAGTGGTTTCCATCACTTATCTAGCTTATATTGGTACTATATTCCATGTCATATAATGGATGATGCCACACATGATGATTTGATTTTTGGAATGATTTTGAGGTTACATACTGTGTTCATTTTGAGTAAAGAAGTTATGTTTTTGAACTACACTTGAAAAAATTTGAGAGACCTTGGAAACAAATTACTGTTTTTGACTTGCTATGCGAAAATTGATGCAAAAGCATGTGAAGAATATTTACCACATACTGGCTTTTCTTACTATAGGTTTGACTACTCTATCACAAGATTTTCATCTTTGGAAATTTCATATGAGTTTGTTACATATATTTATCATTTGTTTGATTTATGTTTCTTTGAGTTTATTAATTTTTATGGACAGAACAAAGCTGAAGTTGTTGAGCAAATTCATGAGAGCAAAGTACTTAGAATTGAGATGAAAGTGAAGCATTATGAGAAACATTCAATCATTAGGCGAAAGAAGAAATTTGATTTTGATCCAGGAGGTTATGATTCATGGCACATGAGGAAGAAGAGGTTTCACGCTCAACGACATTCAAATCGACTTTCTGGTGGAGATGGATTCCAAGTCATTGCGTGCATTAATAATGATGCCCACAACTCTGAACAACAAGGCAAGTATAATTATACTGATAATTTCAAAATTAGTAATTTATTTTCTTTTCATGTAGGCTATGATTTGAGGACAAATCCTTTTCAAGAGGAGGGGAATGATGCGATCCAAGATACGAGCTTGAAGCCTGCAATCGAAGTCTCTCATGATCGAATGATGAGAAGCTCATGCACGACGAAGAAGCGGATATGGATATGCATACAAGTGATGAGCAAGCTAATTGACTCAACATTATGCATAATATTTCAAAAATGGACCAATGATGAAGGCCACATATTTCAGCCGAATGTCAAGAGTGAAAGTGCTTCAAGAAACATATTTCAGTTGATGTCAAGAGGGAAAGTATTTTGAAGAAATATATCTTAGCCAGATGAAAGAGCAAGAATATTTTTAAGAAAGGAAGTTGAGAGAACTAAAGAGGCAAGAGAAACACAAGTCAATGCTGATATATTGAAGTTATCTACAAGAATATATCACTTTTCTCTTTTAGCAAGTAGAATATATTTCCTTTCCCTTTACTTAGTTCTGAAGATATTGGCAATATTTTCTAATTTCCCTGAGGAAACACTTAGATTTGCTTCCTAATTAGTTTCCTATCCGATTAGAACCATTTAGGAAGGTTATTTTTGATGTAATATTGCACTTTAGCCTATTTAAAGGCTGGTGCTTCCCCTTTGGACGAATTTGGATCAGTTTATTCATTAATAGAGTGTGAGATTTTATTCTCTTTGGTTCTTTGAAGAACTATTCGAACTTATCGGAGAATTCCGCGGCGTTTATCCCCGACTTATCAATCAACCCTTCCATAGTTGATTGTGGCTTCTTCACTATACCAAGGTTCTTACCTCTCTATAGGTAATGGGTCAAGGTTCCACCTTTCGAGCTTGATAAGGACACGTTTCCTGGAGACCTTAGTCGTATACGGGTTTCGTCACGAGTTGGTGAGGTTCATATCATACTTGATATCGGGTTTCATCACGGTGTTGGCGAGGTTCTCATCATCAATTCTCGTGTTCCATCGAATGTTGTTCCTAGTTTCATAGCTTTTGTCGTTGTAGTTCGTCCTACTATCAACGCACAAAGTTTCAACCACAACTTACATTTCGGACGACTTGATGTCGACCATGATCTTCATGATAGCAAGGAAGTGATTTCTTGCTAAAGTTACGACATATTGTCTTCAGATCCGAGAAAGGGAAAGTCCGTTTGATGCAAGTCCAGGTGCTAATCATCGGCTTAAGCCGGAGCTAGCAAAGACCATTTGTCTCTTCCGGAAGGTCCCATGATAGAACTTTGGGCAAGCGATTCAAGGAAGCACTAGATGGATTAATAAAAGAGCAATGGGTAGATTATGGGAAAGGAGAGACCGAGATAAGCCCACGTGCAGGGCGAGGCCTAATCCATGTCATCGGACTAAAACATCCATGAGTCGGCATTTGTCAGGACCTTTGCCCATTATCCGATTTGAAGGCTTTTACAGAACTTTTGAAGTTATCGAGTTTATCCCATGCCGTTCAACAATTCAAAAGTCGTCATGCTCGTGGTGCGGAGTTTCTTCACTTCGACGTCTTGGTTCGTTCCACATGTTGTATACGTGTGAATCATCAAATCCTGGTCTTCTCAATTCTCGTGTTCTATCCAACGTTGTTCCCGGTTTCATTGCTTTTTTTGTTGTGGTTCGTCCTACTTTCAACGCACAAAGTTTCAAACGCAACTTACATTTCGGACGACTTTATGTCGACTATGATCTTCGTGATAGCAAGGAAGTGATTTCTGGCTAAAGTTATGACACATATTGTCTTCAGATCAGAGAAAGGGAAAGTCCGTCTGATGCAGGTCCAGGTGCTAATCATCGGCTTAAGCCGGAGCTAGAAGAGTCCATTTGTCACTTCCGGAAGGTCCCATGATAGAACTTTGGGCAAGCTATTCAAGGAAGCACTGGATGGATTAATAAAAGAGCAATGCGTAGATTACGGGAAAGGAGAGACCGAGATAAGCCCACGTGCAGAGCGAGGCCTAATCCATGTCATCCGACTAAAACATCCCTGACTCAGCATTTGTTGGGACCTTTGCCCATTATCCGATTTGAAAGCTTTTACAGAACTTTTTAAGTTATCGAGTTTATCTGATGGCGTTCAACAATTAGAAAGTTGTCATGCTCGTGGTGCGGAGCTTATTCACTTCGAAGTCTTGGTTCGCTCCAGATGCTGGGTATGTGTCAATCCTGAAGCCATAATCTACTCAATTCTCGTGTTCTATCCATCATTGTTCCTGGTTTCATAACTTTTGTCGTTGTGGTTCGTCCTACTGTCAAGGCACAAAGTTTCAAACGCAACTTACATTTCGGACGCCTTGATGTCGACCATGATCTTCGTATAGCAAGGAACTGATTTCTGGCTAAAGTTATGGCATATTGTCTACAGATCGGAGAAAGGGCAAGTCCGTCTGATGGAGGTCCACGTGCTGATTAACGGCTTAAGCCAGAGCTAGAAGAGACCATTTGTCTTTTCCGGAAGGTCCCATGATAGAACTGTGGGCAAGCGATTCAAGGAAGCACTAGATAGATTAATAAAAGAGCAATGGGTAGATTATGGGAAAGGAGAGACCGAGATAAGCCCAGGTGCAGGGCGAGGCCTAATCCATGTCATCGGACGAAAACATCCATGAGTCGGCATTTGTGAGGACCTTTGCCCATTATCCGATTTGAAAGCTGTTACAGAACTTTTGAAGTTATCGAGTTTATCCCATGGCATTCAACAATTCGAAAGTCGTCATGCTCGTGGTGCAGAGTTTCTTCACTTCGAAGTCTTGGTTCGTTCCACATGTTGGCTACGTGTAAATCCTCAAACCCTGGTCTTCTCAATTCCCATGTCCCATCCATCGTTGTTCCCGGTTTCATAGCTTTTGTAGTTGTGGTTTGTCCTACTGTCAACACACAAAGTTTCAAACGCAACTTACATTTCGGACGACTTGATGTCGACCATGATCTTCGTGATAGCAAGGAAGTGATTTCTGGCTAAAGTTACGAAATAATGTCTACAGATCAGAGAAAGGGCAAGTTCGTCTGATGTAGGTCCAGGTGCTAATCATCGGCTTAAGCCGGAGCTAGAAGAGACCATTTGTCACTTCCCGAAGGACCCATTATATAAGTTTGGGCAAGCTATTCCGGGAAGCACTAGATGGATTAATAAAAGATCAGTGGGTAGATTATGGGAAAGGAGAGACCGACATAAGCCCACGTGCAGAGCGAGGCCTAATCCATGTCATCGGACTAAAACATCCACGACTCAGCATTTGGGAGGACCTTTGCCCATTATCCGATTTGAAAGCTTTTACAGAACTTTTGACGTTATCGAGTTTATCTCATGGCGTTCAACAATTCGAAAGTTGTCATACTCGTGGTGCGGAGTTTCTTCACTTCGAAGTCTTGGTTCGTTCCAGATGTTGGCTACGTGTAAATCCTCAAACCCTGGTCTTCTCAATTCTGGTGTTCTATCCAACATTGTTCCCGGTTTCATAGCTTTTGTCGTTGTGGTTCGTCCTACTATCAACGGACAAAGTTTCAAACACAACTTACATTTCGAACGACTTGATGTCGACTATGATCTTCGTGATAGCGAGGAAGTGATTTCTGGCTAAAGTTACGACATATTGTCTTCAGATCAGAGAAAGGGAAAGTCCGTCTGATGCAGGTCCAGGTGCTAATCATCGGCTTAAGCCGGAGCTAGAAGAGACCATTTGTCACTTCCGGAAGGTCCCATGATAGAACTTTGGGCAAGCTATTGAAGGAAGCACTAGATGGATTAATAAAAGAGCAATGGGTAGATGATGCGAACCTCGCCAACACCGTGATGAAACCCAATATCAAGTATGATATGAACCTCACCAACTTGTGACGAAACCCGTATACGACTAAGGTCTCCAGGAAACGTGTCCTTATCAAGCTCGAAAGGTGGAACCTTGACCCATTACCTATAAAGAGGTAAGAACCTTGGTATAGTGAAGACGCCACAATCAACTATGGAAGGGTTGATTGATAAGTCGGGGTGAACGCCACGGATTACTCCGATAAGTTCGGGGGTTCTAAAGAACCAAATAAAATAAGAACTCATTCTTATTGATCCATTATTTGAATGAATGAAAAATACAATATGACCTACTTTTGTATTTATAGAATACTAATAAGAATAAAAAAGTTATAAATATATTTTAACAGCTATCCTAAAGATATGGTAAATATAATCTAAATATATCTAAAAGATATCTTAAGAATATTCCTAGGAAACCACAATATTTCCTAAATATAACAAAAATATACTCTCCTAATATATTCAAATCATAATACAAAATATGCAATTAGCTCATAAAAACAAATATAACTTCATATCTCCGAAATCTTCTTGTCGGTTTGAAGCTCCTCTTTCCTTGCAACTGATATTGACTTCTATTCTTGATATCCTCGGCTTGATTCACATCATTCCCCTCCTCTTGAAAAGGATTTGTCCTCAAATCTGATTGCTAGAGAACTCGAGTTGATCTATCTTCATGTGGAAGTCGCTTGGAACACCTCTTTGTTTGAAACTCGATCATTTTGTTGGCTGAATTTGTTTATTCTTTTACCGGTCTTTGCACCCTTTTGTTTTTTTTCTCTCACTTTTTTTCTTTCCTTTTTTCTCTCTCTCTTTCAAGAAAGCAAAAACAAAGAACGATGAAAAAAATAACCTAAAGGATAGATAGAACCTGACTTAGAATGTTGGCTCTGATACCAAATGATGCGAACCTCGCCAACACCATGATGAAACCCAATATCAAGTATGATATGAACCTCACCAACTCGTGACGAAACCCGTGTACGACTAAGGTCTCCAGGGAACGTGTCCTCGTCAAGCTCGAATGGTGGAACCTTGACCCATTACCTATAAAGAGGTAAGAACCTTGGTATAGTGAAGACGCCACAATCAACTATGGAAGGGTTGATTGATAAGTCGGGGTGAACGCCACGGATTACTCCGATAAGTTCGGGGGTTCTAAAGAACCAAATAAAATAAGAACTCATTCTTATTGATCCATTATTCGAATGAATGAAAAATACAATGTGACCACTTGGGTATTTATAGACTCCTAATAAAAATACAAAATTTGTAAATATATCCTATCAGCTATCCTAAAGATATGGTAAATATAATCTAAATATATCTAAAAGATATCTTAAGAATATTTCTAGGAAACCACAATATTTCCGAAAGATAACAAAAATATACTCTCCTAATTCTAATATACTAGATATATTTAGCAAATGTAAGCAAATATTGCTTGCTATCTTGTTGCTTGTTTGCTCTTCATTCCATTGTAGCTGATATTGACTTCCCATCATAAAATTCTTGTCTTGATTCACATCAGTAGATTATGGGAAAGGAGAGACCGAGATAAGCCCACGTGCAGAGCGAGGCCTAATCCATGTCATGCGACTAAAACATCCCTGACTCAGCATTTGTTGGGACCTTTGCCCATTATCCGATTTGAAAGCTTTTACAGAACTTTTGAAGTTATCGAGTTTATCTCATGGTGTTCAACAATTCGAAAGTTGTCATGCTTGTTGTGCAGAGTTTATTCACTTCGAAGTCTTGGTTCGTTCCAGATGTTGGGTATTTGTCAATCCTGAAACTCTAATCTACTCAATTCTCGTGTTCTATCCATCATTGTTCCCGGTTTCATAGCTTTTGTCGTTGTGGTTCGTCCTACTGTCAACGCACAAAGTTTCAAACACAACTTACATTCCGGACTAGTTGATGTCGACCATGATCTTCGTGATAGCAAGGAAGTGATTTCTGGCTAAAGTTATGGCATATTGTCTACAGATCGGAGAAAGGGCAAGTTCATCTGATGCAGGTCCAGGTGCTAATCATCGGCTTAAGCCGGAGCTAGAAGAGACCATTTAGCTTTTCCGGAAGGTCCCATGATAGAACTTTGGGCAAGCGATTCAAGGAAGCACTAGATGGATTAATAAAAGAGCAATGGGTAGATTATGGGAAAGGAGAGACCTAGATAAGACCACGTGCAGCGCAAGCCCTAATCCATGTCTTCGAACTAAAACATCCATGACTCAGCATTTGTGAGGACCTTTGCCCATTATCCGATTTAAAAGCTCTTACAGAACTTTTGAAGTTATCGAGTTTATCTCATGGCGTTCAACAATTCGAAAGTTGTCATGCTCGTGGTGCGGAGTTTCTTCACTTTGAAGTCTTGGTTCGTTCCAGGTGTTGGCTACGTGTAAACCCTCAAACCCTGGTCTTCTCA
>CM075287.1:17050987-17066685 GCA_037672795.1 Lagerstroemia speciosa
TGAATTGGATAATGATAGAAATTTAGGGAAGTGACAGAAAGTATTTGGGGAAAGAATTGCAAAAAGTCAAAAAGATGGGGTAGGGGTCTGGTGACACCTGTTCCTAAAGATGGGGTTAGGGGTCTGGTGACACCTGTCCTACAACTCAGCTAGCCCTCTTCCTCAGACAATATATTCTCACTTTACTCCCATTTGCAGCCATGGAAGCAAACAATACGAGAGAGAGAGAGAGAGAGGGAGAGGGGGTTGCAGGTGAAGAAGAGATCTGAAAGCCTTGCAGGTAAGTTAGTTTTCCATAGTTTAAAAAATCAATATTCATTAGCTTTGATGTTAGCTAAGATCATCCTTAGCTTAAGTAGGAGGGATTAGTGATACGAGTCAGTTACGAGATTTACTTCGTTGAATTTGTATAGCAGTATTGCTATTGATTGAAGGATCAATGGTATCTAGAGATGTATTTGAAATTGTTTCAGCATCATTAGAATGGTGTGATGAATATTTCGATGTAGTGGTTGAGTTAATTGATCAATGATGTTTGCTAATCTGCCATGTTTAAGTTGTTTTGATTAGAGGTTAATGCGTATAATTAAGCTTAATTAAGCATGATTAGCATGAAATTGTATGCTTTATTGCGTTGTTAAGGTTTAATGGTGTAACTAGAAAGTACCAAGCTTGATTAGTAACATTTGATACTAGTTGTAGAGGTTTATGAGATGGCTTAGGTGGTCATAAGCTGGATAGCATGATGAGACCGGTTTACTTATTCTTAGAACTGTGCATAAGCTCCATTAAGCTTGCTGAAGATGATGATCCATTTTGGATGGTTATGTGAATGAGGCTATTGCTGACATTTCTTTGATTCCACAAGAGTGGGATATTTAATTGACATGAATGTGCAACATGAATATGCTACATGATTGGGCTAAAAGTGCCTAAGTGATTGAAGCATACATAGCATGCAAGCATATGCATATCCCGCAAGGGACAAATGATACGAATATCCCTCAAGAGGGATGTCCCGGAAGGGACGAATGGCTACTGATCAGCTGGTATATGTTATAAGAAAGATGCTAGGAAGGTTCCCGTGAGGAACATGATGATATGATCCTGGAAGGGATGAATGGACCACTGATCGGTGGTAATGTTTACGATTACCCGGAAGGGTCCACTGGCCAGTCGGTTACGTGCATGCATCCACAAAGCTAATAGGTCATTAGATAGTTGTTGAATATTGCACCCACTCATGGTTCCACTAAATTATATGATCTTGCATAATCAAGTTATATTGTTGCCTGTGCAAACCATATGGTGTCTACAAGTAAGTATGAATACTTCCTGGTGGTTGAATGTTGCTTCTATTGTTGAATTGAAATGATTGTACTGAATAGCTTTCATTGCAGTTGATGGATTTAAATGTTTGAACTATGGATTGTCAACTTACTGAGCATGTAAGCTCCCCCTTGATTTTAACATCTCAGATCATAAGAGTTGAAGTTGGGACTAGGAGCGGTGGATATACCTAAAGTTTTTTGAAGTCGTTCGTTTGGATAGAAGGTACATATAGTGGTCAGCCATGGTGATCCTTTTGGATAAGTCTCTTCAAGGGTCTACATAGGATGTAGGGCATGAATATGGACTTAATTTCAAGTCTGTACACATGTAATGCAAGTAAAGAGTTGTAATAAACAATTGAGTTTCTTATGGTATAGTTTGCTTTGAATGATCAAGTACGAGTTGTTTTAATCGGGCATGAAAGGAATCGGGTACTTCGGTGCACTACAATGTTTTAAACGAGTCACACTCTTACACAACCTTTGATCGATCATTGATTGGTCATGGCCCGAATCAAGTCACGGCTTGATTCGGGTCGTGAAAGGTCCTCACAAATGCCGAGTCATGGATGTTTAGTCCGATGACATGGATTAGGCCTGGCTCTGCAAGTGGGCTTATGTCGGTCTCTCCTTCCCCATACTCTACCCATTGCTCTCTTATTAATCCATCCAGTGCTTCCATGACTGGCTTGCCCAGAGTTCTCTAATGGGACCTTCCGGTAGCGACAAATGGTCTCTTCTAGCTCTAGCTTAAGCCGATGATTAGCCCCTGGACCTGCATCAGACGGACTTGCCCTTTTTCTGATCTATAGACAATATGTCGTAACTTTAGCCAGAAATCACTTCGTTGCTATCACGAAGATGATGGTCGACATCAAGGAGTCCGAAATGTGAGTTGCGTTTGAAACTTTGTGCGTTGACAGTAGGACGAACCACAGCGACAAAGCTATAAAACCGGGAACAGCGATGGATAGAACACCAGAATTGAGAAGACGAGGGTTTGAGGATTCGCACGTAGCCAACATCTGGAACAAACCATGACTTCGAAGTGAAGAAACTCCGCACCACGAGCATGACAACTTTTGAATTGTTGAACGCCATGAGATAAGCTCGATAACTTCAAAAGTTCTGTAAAAGCTTTCAAATAGGATAATGGGCAAAGGTTCTCACAAATGCTGCATCACGGATGTTTTAGCCCGATGACATTGATTAGGCTTCGCTCCGCACGTGGGCTTATCTGGGTCTCTCCTGTCCCATAATCTACCGATTGCTCTTTTATTAATCCATCTAGTGCTTCCTTGAATCGCTTGCCCAAATTTCTATAATGGGACCTTCCGAAAGTGACAAATGGTCTCTTCTAGCTCCGGGCTTAAGCCGATGATTTGCACATGGGCATGCATCAGACGGACTTGTCCTTTCTCTTATCTGTAGACAATATGTCGTAACTTTAGCCAGAAATCACTTCCTTGCTATCAGGAAGATCATGGTCGACATCAAGTTGTCCGAAATGTAAGTTGCGTTTGAAACTTTGTGCGTTGACAGTAGGACGAACCACAACGACAAAAGCTATGAAACCGGGAACAAAGATGGATAGAACACGAGAATTGAGAAGACGAGGGTTTGAGGATTGACACGTAGCTAATATCTGGAATGAACCAAGAGTTCGAAGTGAAGAAACTCCACACCGCGAGCATGACATCTTTCGAATTGTTGAACACCATGAGATAGACTCGATAACCTCAAAAGTTCTGTAAAAGCTTTCAAATCGGATAATGGGCAAAGGTCCTCACAAATGCCGAGTCATGGATGTTTTAGTCCGATGACATGGATTAGGCCTGGCTCTGCACGTGGGCTTATGTCGGTCTCTCCTTCCCCATAATCTACCCATTGCTCTCTTATTAATCCATCCAGTGCTTCCATGAATGGCTTGCCCAGAGTTCTCTAATGGGACCTTCCGGTAGCGACAAATGGTCTCTTCTAGCTCTAGCTTAAGCCGATGATTAGCCCCTGGACCTGCATCAGACGGACTTGCCCTTTTTCTGATCTATAGACAATATGTCGTAACTTTAGCCAGAAATCACTTCGTTGCTATCACGAAGATGATGGTCGACATCAAGGAGTCCGAAATGTGAGTTGCGTTTGAAACTTTGTGCGTTGACAGTAGGACGGACCACAGCGACAAAGCTATAAAACCGGGAACAGCGATGGATAGAACACCAGAATTGAGAAGACGAGGGTTTGAGGATTCGCACGTAGCCAACATCTGGAACAAACCAAGACTTCGAAGTGAAGAAACTCCGCACCACAAGCATGACAACTTTTGAATTGTTGAACGCCATGAGATAAGCTCGATAACTTCAAAAGTTCTGTAAAAGCTTTCAAATAGGATAATGGGCAAAGGTTCTCACAAATGCTGCATCATGGATGTTTTAGCCCGATGACATTGATTAGGCTTCGCTCCGCACGTGGGCTTATCTGGGTCTCTCCTGTCCCATAATCTACCGATTGCTCTTTTATTAATCCATCTAGTGCTTCCTTGAATCGCTTGCCCAAATTTCTATAATGGGACCTTCCGAAAGTGACAAATGGTCTCTTCTAGCTCCGGGCTTAAGCCGATGATTTGCACATGGGCATGCATCAGACGGACTTGTCCTTTCTCTTATCTGTAGACAATATGTCGTAACTTTAGCCAGAAATCACTTCCTTGCTATCAGGAAGATCATGGTCGACATCAAGTTGTCCGAAATGTAAGTTGCGTTTGAAACTTTGTGCGTTGACAGTAGGACGAACCACAACGACAAAAGCTATGAAACCGGGAACAAAGATGGATAGAACACGAGAATTGAGAAGACGAGGGTTTGAGGATTGACACGTAGCTAATATCTGGAATGAACCAGGAGTTCGAAGTGAAGAAACTCCACACCACGAGCATGACATCTTTCGAATTGTTGAACACCATGAGATAAACTCGATAACTTCAAAAATTCTGTAAAAGCTTTCAAATCGGATAATGGGCAAAGGTCCTCACAAATGCCGAGTCATGGATTAGGCCTGGCTCTGCACGTGGGCTTATGTCGGTCTCTCCTTCCCCATAATCTACCCATTGCTCTCTTATTAATCCATCCAGTGCTTCCATGAATGGCTTGCCCAGAGTTCTCTAATGGGACCTTCCGGTAGCGACAAATGGTCTCTTCTAGCTCTAGCTTAAGCCGATGATTAGCCCCTGGACCTGCATCAGACGGACTTGCCCTTTTTCTGATCTATAGACAATATGTCGTAACTTTAGCCAGAAATCACTTCGTTGCTATCACGAAGATGATGGTCGACATCAAGGAGTCCGAAATGTGAGTTGCGTTTGAAACTTTGTGCGTTGACAGTAGGACGAACCACAGCGACAAAGCTATAAAACCGGGAACAGCGATGGATAGAACACCAGAATTGAGAAGACGAGGGTTTGAGGATTCGCACGTAGCCAACATCTGGAACAAACCAAGACTTCGAAGTGAAGAAACTCCGCACCACAAGCATGACAACTTTGAATTGTTGAACGCCATGAGATAAGCTCGATAACTTCAAAAGTTCTGTAAAAGCTTTCAAATCGGATAATGGGCAAAGGTCTCACAAATGCTGCATCATGGATGTTTTAGCCCGATGACATTGATTAGGCCTCGCTCCGCACGTGGGCTTATCTCGGTCTCTCCTGTCCCATAATCTACCCATTGCTCTTTTATTAATCCATCTAGTGCTTCCTTGAATCGCTTGCCCAAATTTCTATAATGGGACCTTCCGAAAGTGACAAATGGTCTCTTCTAGCTCCGGGCTTAAGCCGATGATTTGCACATGGGCATGCATCAGACGGACTTGTCCTTTCTCTTATCTGTAGACAATATGTCGTAACTTTAGCCAGAAATCACTTCCTTGCTATCAGGAAGATCATGGTCGACATCAAGTTGTCCGAAATGTAAGTTGCATTTGAAACTTTGTGCGTTGACAGTAGGACGAACCACAACGACAAAAGCTATGAAACCGGGAACAAAGATGGATAGAACACGAGAATTGAGAAGACGAGGGTTTGAGGATTGACACGTAGCTAATATCTGGAATGAACCAAGAGTTCGAAGTGAAGAAACTCCACACCACGAGCATGACATCTTTCGAATTGTTGAACACCATGAGATAAACTCGATAACTTCAAAAGTTCTGTAAAAGCTTTCAAATCGGATAATGGGCAAAGGTCCTCACAAATGCCGAGTCATGGATGTTTTAGTCCGATGACATGGATTAGGCCTCGCTCTGCACGTGGGCTTATCTCGGTCTCTCCTTCTCCATAATCTACCCATTGCTCTTTTATTAATCCATCCAGTGCTTCCATGAATAGCTTGCCCAAAGTTCTCTAATGGGACCTTCCGGTAGCGACAAATGGTCTCTTCTAGCTCTAGCTTAAGCCGATGATTAGCCCCAGGACCTGCATCAGACGGACTTGTCCTTTCTCTTATCTGTAGACAATATGTCGTAACTTTAGCCAGAAATCACTTCCTTGCTATCAGGAAGATCATGGTCGACATCAAGTTGTCCGAAATGTAAGTTGCGTTTGAAACTTTGTGCGTTGACAGTAGGACGAACCACAACGACAAAAGCTATGAAACCGGGAACAAAGATGGATAGAACACGAGAATTGAGAAGACGAGGGTTTGAGGATTGACACGTAGCTAACATCTGGAATGAACCAAGAGTTCGAAGTGAAGAAACTCCACACCACGAGCATGACATCTTTCGAATTGTTGAACACCATGAGATAAACTCGATAACTTCAAAAGTTCTGTAAAAGCTTTCAAATCGGATAATGGGCAAAGGTCCTCACAAATGCTGAGTCATGGATGTTTTAGTCCGATGACATGGATTAGGCCTGGCTCTGCACGTGGGCTTATCTCAGTCTCTCCGTTCCCATAATCTACCCATTGCTCTTTTATTAATCCATCTAGTGCTTCCTTGAATCACTTGCCCAAATTTCTATAATGGGACCTTCCGAAAGTGACAAATGGTCTCTTCTAGCTCCGGGCTTAAGCCGATGATTTGCACATGGGCATGCATCAGACGGACTTGTCCTTTCTCTTATCTGTAGACAATATGTCGTAACTTTAGCCAGAAATCACTTCCTTGCTATCAGGAAGATCATGGTCGACATCAAGTTGTCCGAAATGTAAGTTGCGTTTGATACTTTGTGCGTTGACAGTAGGACGAACCACAACGACAAAAGCTATGAAACCGGGAACAAAGATGGATAGAACACGAGAATTGAGAAGACGAGGGTTTGAGGATTGACACGTAGCTAATATCTGGAATGAACCAAGAGTTCGAAGTGAAGAAACTCCACACCACGAGCATGACATCTTTCGAATTGTTGAACACCATGAGATAAACTCGATAACTTCAAAAGTTCTGTAAAAGCTTTCAAATCGGATAATGGGCAAAGGTCCTCACAAATGCTGAGTCATGGATGTTTTAGTCCGATGACATGGATTAGGCCTCGCTCTGCACGTGGGCTTATCTCGGTCTCTCCGTTCCCATAATCTACCCATTGCTCTTTTATTAATCCATCTAGTGCTTCCTTGAATCGCTTACCAAAAGTTCTATAATGGGACCTTCCGGAAGTGACAAATGCTCTCTTCTAGCTCCAGGGTTAAGCCGATGATTTTCACCTAGACCTGCATCAGACGGACTTGCCCTTTCTCTGATCTGTAGACAATATGTCGTAACTTTAGCCAGAAATCACTTCGTTGCTATCACGAAGATCATGGTCGACATCAAGTCGTCCGAAATGTAAGTTGCGTTTGAAACTATGTGCGTTGACAGTAGGACGAACCATATTGACAAAAGCTATGATACCGGGAACAATGATGCATAGAACACGAGAATTGAAAAGACCAGGGTTTGAGGATTGATATGTAGCCAATATCTGGAACGAACCAAGACTTCAAAGTGAACAAACTCCGCACCACAAGCATGACAACTTTTGGCTTGTTGAACGCCATGAGATAAACTCGATAACTTCAAAAGTTTTGTAAAAGCTTTCAAATCGGACAATGGGCAAAGGTCCTCACAAATGCTGAGTCATGGATGTTTTAGTTCGATGACATGGATTAGGCCTCGCTCTGCACGTGGGCTTATCTCGGTCTCTCCTTTCTCATAATCTACCCATTGCTCTTTTATTAATCCATCTAGTGCTTCCTTGAATCGCTTGCCCAAATTTCTATAATGGGACCTTCCGGAAGTGACAAATGGTGATGTGATCCAAGATACGAGTTCGAAGCCTACAATCGAAATCTCTCATGATTGGATGATGAGAAGCTCGTGCATGACAAAGAAGCGGATATGGATATGCATACAAGTGATGAGCAAGCTAAATGACTCAACATTATCCATAATATTTCAAAAATGGACAAATGATGAAGGCCACATATTTCAGCTGAATGTCAACAGTGAACGTACTTCAAGAAATATATTTCAGTTGATGTCAAGAGGGAAAGTGTTTGAAGAAATATATCTCAGCTAGATATAATGAGGAAAAATATCATCAAGAAAGGAAGTTGAGAGAACTAAAGAGGCAAGAGAAACACAAGTTAATGCTGATATATTGAAGTTATCTACAAGAATATATCACTTTCCTCTTTTAGCAAGTAGAATATATTTCCTTCCCCTTTATTTAGTTCTGAAGATATTGTTAATATTTTGTAATTTCTCTGGGATAGCCATTAGATTTGCTTTCTAATTAGTTTCCTATCCTATGAGAACCATTTAGGAAGGTTATTTTTGATGTAATATTGCACTTTGGCCTATTTAAAGGCTGGTGCTTGCCTTTGGACGATTTTGGGATCAGTTTTGTTCATTAATGAAGTGTGAGATTTTATTCTCTTTGGTTCTTTGAAGAACTATTCGAACTTATCGGAGTATTCCGTGGCGTTCATCCCCGACTTATCAATCAACCCTTCCATAGTTGATTGTGGCGTCTTCACTATACCAAGGTTCTTACCTCTCTATAGGTAATGGGTCAAGGTTCCACCTTTTGAGCTTGATAAGGACTGTGATAACCCAATACCAATATGCCTAGATGGATCTAAAGGGGTATATTTTATAACTTGACTTGCCAATGTGCCTAGATTAGATCCAAAAGCTACATCTGCTTATCTTATAACCTGAATTGGATCTAAATGCTCTTTTGCATATTCATCTCTTAGATTGGGCTTAGACACATCTTGATCTTACAACATATCTTGTTTTGAGCTTAGCTATAACTGAAGATCAAATGGAATTAGATTATTGAATTAGGCATACAAATTGGCCAAGATTACATAAAACATCTAAAGGCCTATGATGCATTTGGATTGGGCTATGAAGTCTGATATATTACTTGGATTTAGGCCCAAAGTGAAGCCCATTTCCAGCCCAGCTCTGCTTTGGACGAATTTGTGAATTGGATAATGATAGATATTTAGGGAAGTGACAGAAAGTATTTGGGGAAAGAATTAGCAAAAAGTCAAAAAGATGGGGTAGGGGTCTGGTGACACCTGTCCTAAAGATGGGGTAGGGGTCTGGTGACACCTGTCCTACAACTCAGCTAGCCCTCCTTCCTCAGACAAATATAGCTCACTTTAATCACCATTTGCAGCCATGGAAGCAAACAATATAGAGAGAGAGAGAGAGAGAGAGAGGGAGAGGTTGCAGGTGGAAGAAGAGATCTGAAAGCCTTGCATGTAAGTTGGTTTTCCATAGTTTAAAACATCAATATTCATTAGTTTTGATGTTAGCTAAGATCATCCTTAGCTTAAGTAGGAGGGATTAGTGTATACGAGTCAGTTACGAGATTTACTTCGTTGAATTTGTATAGCAGTATTGCTATTGATTGAAGGATCAATGGTATTCTAGAGATGTATTTGAAAATTGTTTCAGCATCATTAGAATGGTGTGATGAATATTTCGATGTATGTGGTTGAGTTAATTGATCAATGATGTTTGCTAATCTGCCATGTTTAAGTTGTTGTGATTAGAGGTTAATGAGTATAATTAAGCTTAATTAAGCATGATTAGCATGATATTGTATGCTTTATTGCTGTGTTAAGGTTTAATTGGTTGTAACTAGAAAGTACCAAGCTTGATTAGTAACATTTGATTACTATGTTGTAGAGGTTTATGAGATGGCTTAGGTGGTCATAAGCTGGATAGCATGATGAGACAGGTTTAATTATTCTTATGAACTGTGATTAAGCTCCATTAAGCTTGCTGAAGATGATGATCCATTTTGGATGGTTATGTGAATGAGGCATATTGCTGACATTTCTTTGATTCCCACAAGAGTGGGATATATTTAATTGACATGAATGTGCAACATGAATATGCTACATGATTGGGCTATATAAGTGCCTAAGTGATTGAAGCATACATAGCATGCAAGCATATGCATATCCCGCAAGGGACAAATGATACGAATATCCCTCAAGAGGGATGTCCCGGAAGGGACGAATGGCTACTGATCAGCTGGTATATGTTATAAGAAAGATGATACGGAAGGTTCCCGTGAAGAACATGATGATATGATCCTGGAAGGGATGAATGGACCACTGATTCGTTGGTAATGTTTACGATTACCCGGAAGGGTCCACTGGCCAGTCGGTTACGTGCATGCATCCACAAAGCTAATAGGTCATTAGATAGTTGTTGAATATTGCACCCACTCATGGTTCCACTAAATTATATGATCTTGCATAATCAAGTTATATTGTTGCCTGTGCAAACCCATATGGTGTCTACAAGTAAGTATGAATACTTCCTGGTGGTTGAATGTTGCTTCTATTGTGAATTGAAATGATTGTACTGAATAGCTTTCATTGCAGTTGATGGATTTTAATGTTTGAACTATGGATTGTCAACTTACTGAGCAATGTAAGCTCACCCTTTGATTTTAACATCTCAGATCATAAGAGTTGAAGTTTGGGACTAGGAGCGGTGGATATACCTAGAAGTGTTTTTGAAGTCGTTCGTTTGGATAGAAGGTACATATAGTGGTCAGCCATGGTGATCCTTTTGGATAAGTCTCTTCAAGGGTCTACATAGGATGTAGGGCATGAATATGGACTTAATTTCAAGTCTTGTACACATGTAAATGCAAGTAAAAGAGTTGTAATAACAATTGAGTTTCTTATGGTATAGTTTGCTTTGAATGATCAAGTACGAGTTGTTTTAATCGGGCATGAAAGGAATAGGGTTAATTCGGTGCACTACAATGTTTTAAACGAGTCACACTCTTACACAACCTTATTTGATCGATCATGATTGGTCATGGCCACGAATCAAGTCACGGCTTGATTCGGGTCGTGACAAGGACACGTTCCCTGGAGACCTTAGTCGTATACGGGTTTCGTCACGAGTTGGTGAGGTTCTTATCATACTTGGTACTGGGTCTCATCACGGTGTTGGCGAGGTTCGCATCATTTGGTATCAGAGCCAACGTTCTAAGTCAGGTTCAATCTATCCTTTTAGTTTCTTTTCGTTTTCTTTCGTCTTCGTTTTATCTTCTTTCTTTTCTATTATCTTCTTCAGAAAAAGTTAAAAAAAAAAGGTAGTGGAAAAAAAAAAGTAGCAGAAAAAAAAAAGCAAAAAAAAAAGAAAGAAAAAGTTGCAAAAAAAAGGTTTAAAAAAAAAGAATCAGCAGTAAAAAAAAGGTAGAAAAAAAAGTGAAAGAAGTGAGACATTGAGCAAGTCCAAGAATTATTTGACCATTCATAGAGCTATCAACATCTTCTACTCAAAGTTGTTTTTTTTCAATTGATCTATCATTCTCTTGTCCGTAATTCCCTTATTTGTCTTGATCTTCATTACTTTGGAACTCGACCCTATTCTCTTCATTCAAATCTTGGTGAAGTCATGGTGGATTGTTGCGGGACATTCTGATTTTTGTTTGTTTAGTTCAAAAAGAACTGAAAGAGGATATATGAGTGGAAAAAGGCAAGAGTGGTGAGATTATTAGAGGGTAAAAGCCGTTTGAGTGCAAACACGAGTGAATTGAGTGAACATATTCTTGAGTGAAACACGTGAGAGAGTGCTTGTGAGGTCCTAATATCTATTGCAGATTCTCATCATGTCACACTATCAAGAGGAAAGCGCATTCGAAGATGTACAACTACAAGCATATGTACATGAGGTTGGGAGGATGATGAGAGCTGAATTCAAACAAATCCACAAGAAGATAGATCGAATTGAGGATGAAGCAAAAAGAAAAAGCTTTCAGCTTCCATATGAAGATAAAGAATCGAGAAGACCAAGGCGTAACAATGATCTCCGTGACACAAAAGTGAAGTTTCCAACTTTCCAAGGCAAAAATGACCCCGAAGCTTATCTTTTGTGGGAGGAGGGAAGGGAGATGGTCTTCAAACATCATATCTACTCCGAAAAGAAAAAGGTACAACTTGCTTCATTTCAATTCACCGACTATGCTATTATTTGGTGGGATCGGATTATTACAAGTAGGAGACAGAATGGAGAGCAGCCCGTTGAGACATGGAACGAGATGAAGTCAATAATGAGGCGACGATTCTTTCCAATTACCTATCGCTGGGAATTGCACAACAAATTGCAACATCTCACTCAAGGATCAAAGAGCGTTATCGAATATTACAAAGAAAAGGAGGTTGCAATAAGCCGAGCGAACATAGAGGAGGACATAGAAGCCACTATGGACAGGTTCTTACGTGGATTAAATCGTGAAATCGCTGATGAAGTGTCGATGCATTATTATGAAGAGTTCAAAGATATGTTGCTCCATGCCATGAAAGTTGAACGACGGTTGAAGCAAAGAAACATGGATGAATTTAGCACAAGCATGGCTGCAACAAGTTCTTCAAGATCAACCTCTCAGCAAGTTGATATCCCCTCAATGAAGTCCTATTCTGGGCCATCCACGAAAGTCAAACAAGTTGTGAGTCTTACACAAATTCATGAGAATCAAAAGAATAATCAAGAAAAAGAGTGTGATAAAAAAATTGAGAGTGAGCAAAAGAAAGAGTATGATGAAAAGAATATCGATGAGGGTGAAGAAAACGGGAGCAATGAAAAAGAGACAAAGGACATGAGAGAAAAGAAATTGAGAAGAGAGAATATAAGAGAGATGTTTCATTGGTGAGTGCAAGAGAGGAAAAAGACAGTGAGATTGAGAGTTCTTTAATTTTACATCAGCCCCTTATGATTAAGGAGCCGATTTTATTTACTAACAATCTTGTCGGATTCTTGCCGAGCAATATTATTTCTTATTTGCAGGAAGTCAAGGAATTGCATCAAGGATCAAGTCCAACCCAACTAGCCATTAGAAGTAATTATAAGGAGATGAAGGAGATTCAACTACAACCCAATGAGCAAGTGGTAAATCTACAAGCTAGTGAGTACATGAGTCCCTTTATTGTCTTAATTTTACTAGGGCATGAGGATCAAACATGGAGAAGATTTGCTAATTTTAGATTCATTAGCCATATTGAGGTAATGTGCCCTAATCTGATTCTTTATTTAGATAACATGTTAGATGGATTGCATGGTGGATATGTGATTTCAAAAACTGATCTTGTGAAACAATTCCATCATGTTAGGGTGAGAGAAAATCATGAGTTAAACATTGAATGCAGAACACCAAGTAATTTATATAAGATGTTGTTTATATCTTTTGGATTGATTAATAGACCTAGAGCTTTTATGAGACTTATGAGCCATAATTTATATGCATTTATGTACTTTGATGGCATTAGTTATGCCAAGAGTCTAGTTGATCATGTTGAACATATTATACTTGGTTCAGATGTTTGGTGGAAAGAATCATTATTTGGTAACATGAAATTGGTAATCTTTGCATGGATAAGGTTATTTTTCTTAACTTTGTTGCAAGTGTTATAGAGGTTGAGAATATGTGGAAGAAGAAAGGCAATCCAAGATTGGCAATCATCTACTTTGGTAAGTCAGGTAAGTGGTTTTCATTTGCTTATCAAATTTATATTGGTACTATATTCCATGTCATATAATGGATGATGCCACACATGACGATTTCATTTTTGGAATGATTTTGAGGTTGCATAGTGTGTTCATTTGGAGTAAAGAAGATATATTTTTGAACTACTCTTGGGAAAAGTTGAGAAAACTTGGAAACAAATTATTGTTTTTGAATTGCTATGCAAAAATTGATATCAAAGCATGTGAAGAATATTTTTGTCATACTGAGTTTTCTTTTAATAAATTTGATTATTCAATCAGAAAATTTTCATATTTGGAAATTCCATATGGGTTTACTTCGAGTCTTTTTGGTTCAACTAATTTACCTTTGTTTGAGTGTGTGCATTTATATGAACAAAAATACATTGAAGTTGTTGAGCATATTGATAATACAAAAGGAGTTAACAATGGGATCAAGAAGAAGTATTATGTAAAGTATCCTAACAAGTGGCGAGACAAAAAGTTTACTTTTGATCCAGGAGGTCATAATTCATGGCACTTGAAAAGTAAGAGGTCTAAAAGATCAAGAAGTGCAAAGGGACTTCAATTTGAAGATGGACGGACTCAAATACTCAAGCACATTAAGGATAGATCAACAAGTCAGATCTACAAGGTAAGCATAATGTTAGTGCTACATTCAATGTTGGTGATTTATTTTCTTTTCATGTAGGTCATGATTTGAGGACAAATCCTTTTCAAGAGGAGGGGAATGATGTGATCCAGATACGAGTTCGAAGCCTACATCGAAATCTCTCATGATTGGATGATGAGAAGAAGCTCGTGCATGACAAAGAAGCGGATATGGATATGCATACAAGTGATGAGCAGCTAAATGACTCAACATTATCCATAATATTTCAAAAAATGGACAAATGATGAAGGCCACATATTTCAGCTGAATGTCAACAGTGAACGTACTTCAAGAAATATATTTCAGTTGATGTCAAGAGGGAAAGTATTTGAAGAAATATATCTCAGCTAGATAAATGAGGAAAAATATCATCAAGAAAGGAAGTTGAGAGAACTAAAGAGGCAAGAGAAACACAAGTTAATGCTGATATATTGAAGTTATCTACAAGAATATATCACTTTCCTCTTTTAGCAAATAGAATATATTTCCTTCCCCTTTATTTAGTTCTGAAGATATTGTTAATATTTTGTAATTTCTCTGGGATAGCCATTAGATTTGCTTTCTAATTAGTTTCCTATCCTATGAGAACCATTTAGGAAGGTTATTTTTGATGTAATATTGCACTTTGGCCTATTTAAAGGCTGGTGCTTGCCTTTGGACGATTTTGGGATCAGTTTTGTTCATTAATGAAGTGTGAGATTTTATTCTCTTTGGTTCTTTGAAGAACTATTCGAACTTATCGGAGTATTCCGTGGCGTTCATCCCCGACTTATCAATCAACCCTTCCATAGTTGATTGTGGCGTCTTCACTATACCAAGGTTCTTACCTCTCTATAGGTAATGGGTCAAGGTTCCACCTTTTGAGCTTGATAAGGACACGTTCCCTGGAGACCTTAGTCGTATACGGGTTTCGTCACGAGTTGGTGAGGTTCTTATCATACTTGGTACTGGGTCTCATCACGGTGTTGGCGAGGTTCGCATCAAATGGTCTCTTCTAGCTCCGGCTTAAGCCGATGATCAGCACCTAGATCTTTATCAGACGGACTTGCCCTTTCTCTGATCTGTAGACAATATGTCGTAACTTTAGCCAGAAATTACTTCCTTGCTATCACGAATATCATGTTCAGTATTGATGTGAACCTTACCAACATGTGGCAAAACCCGACAACAATATATGGAAGAGAACCCCAAGATCTGCAAGGAACAAGTTCCGAAGGCGAGCTTTGACCCACTACCTAGCGAGATAGGAACCAAAGCTACGGTTTGGAAAGGACGCCACACCCCGAGGATCGAAGTGATAAAGTCCGGTTGTAGAACGCCACAAGAAACCTTGATAAGTTTCTACGAGTCTTCTCAAGAACCAAGAAGAGCAAATTCCTCACAAAATAATGTATTGAATAACAAAAAGAAGTTTGAAAATTCGTCCATCCTCAGCCTTCACCTATAAATAGGCCACAATTACAAGATCTGCGAAATATTGTTTTTCCAGATTGCCTCCTATGTAATAGGCAACAAAAATATTCTAACTATTTTAGGAACAATGAAATATTACCCTAATATTCTGATTAGAAAGGTAATATATTATTAGCCATGTAATATTCTTCTTTGACCAGAATTATTCAACTTTGACTAGAATCTTCGAGAACTTCAATAATGTTGACATATGTTGCTGGCCACGTGGACTTGCTTCAGCATGCGTCATTGAGTTCGCC
>CM075287.1:17067185-17124560 GCA_037672795.1 Lagerstroemia speciosa
AGGTCCTCACAAATGCTGAGTGATAGATGTTTTATCCCAATTACATGGATTAGGCCCTGCTCTTCACTTGGGCTTCTCTCGATCTCTCCATTCCCATAACCAGACCAATGCCCTTTTATTAATCCATTTAGTGCTTCCATGGATCGCTTCCTAAAGTCCTATAATGGGACCTTCCGGAAGTGACAATTGGTCTCTGCTACCTCTAGCCTTAAGTCGATGATTAGCACTTGGTTGTTCATCACACGGAGTTGCCATTGCTCTGATCTGTAGACAATATTGTGTAACTTTAGCCGGAAATCACTTCCTTGCTATCACGAAGATCATGATCGCCGTCAAGTCGTGAGAAATGTAAATAGCGTTTGAAATTTCCTGCATTAACAGTAGGACAAACCACACCGACAACAGGTATGAAACCCGGGAAGAACGATGGATAGAACACCAAAAAAGAGAATGCAAGGCTTAGAGGCTTGAGCCGTAGCTAAGATCTTGAACGAACAAAGACTACGAAGTAAGGAAACGCTACACCACGTGCGTGGTACGTTTTTAATTGCTAAACGCCAAGAGATAAACTCGATAATTTCAGAAATTCTGTAAAAGAATCTGATAATGGGCAAAGGTCCTCACAAATGATGAGTCATGGATGTTTTATTCCGATTACATGGATTAGGCCCCGCTCTACACATGGGCTTCTCTCGGTCTCTCCATTCCCATAATAAGCCCTCTTTTATTAATCCATTTAGTGCTTCCTTGAAACGCTTGCCCAAATTCCTATAATGGGACCTTCCGGACGTGACAAATGGTCTCTTCTTGCTCCAGCCTTAAGCCAATGTCTAGCACCTGGACACGCATCAGACAGAGTTGCCCTTGCTCTGATCTGCGAACAATATGTTGTAACTTTAGCCGGAAATCACTTGTTATCACGAAGATCATGATCGCCGTCAAGTTGTGAGAAATGTAAATAGCGTTTGAAATTTCCTGCGTTAACAGTCGGACAAATCACACCGACAACAGGTATGAAACCCGGGAAGAACGATGGATAGAACACCAAAAAAGAGAAGACAAGGCTTAGAGGCTTGGGCCGTAGCCAAGATCTGGAACGAACAAAGACTACGAAGTAAGCAAACGCTACACCACGTGCGTGATATGTTTTGAATTGCTGAATGCCAGGAGATACACTCGATAATTTCAGAAGTTCTGTAAAAGCTTTCAAATCTGATAATGGGCAAAGGACCTCACAATTGCTTAGTCATGGATGTTTTATTCCGATTGCATGGATTAGGCCCCGCTCTGCACTTGGGCTTATCTCGATCTCTCCATTCCCATAATCAGTCCAATGCTCTTTTATTAATCCATTTAGTGCTTCCATGGATCGCCTGCCCAAAGTCCTATAATGGGTCCTTCCGGAAGTGACAATTGGTCTCTTCTAGCTCTAGCCTTAAGCCGATGATTAGCACCTGCACGTTCATCACACGGAGTTGCCGTTACTCTAATCTGCGGGCAATATGTTCTAACTTTAGTCGGGAGTCACTTCATCACTATCACGAAGACAATGACCACCATCAAGTCGCCCGAAATGTAAATTGCACTTGAAATTTCCTGTGTTGACAGCAGGACGAACCACACCGATAATAGCTATGAAACCCTAGAACAACGTTGGATAGAACACCAAGAATGAGAAGACAAGGGATTGAGGCCTGACTCGTGGCAAAGATCTAGAATGAACCAGAACTACGAAGTGAAGAGACGCTACACCAAGAGCATGATATGTTTAACGTTGTTGAAAGCCACGAGACAAACACGATAATTTCAAAAGTTCTGTAAAACCTTTCAAATATGATAATGGGCAAAGGTCCTCACAAATGCTGAGTCACAGATGTTTTATTCCAATCATATGGATTAGGCCTTGCTCTGCACTTGGGCTTATCTCCATCTCTCCATTCCCATAATCAGCCCAATGCTCTTATATTAATTCATTTAGTGTTTCCTTGAATCGCTTGCCCAAAGTCCTGTAATGGGACCTTCCGGACATGACAAACGGTCTCTTCTAGCTCCAGCCTTAAGCCGATGGTTGGAATCTGGACGAGCATCACACGGACTTGCCCTTGCTCTGATCTGTAGACAATATGATGTATCTTTAGCCGGAATCAGTTCGTTGCTATGACGAAGATCATGGTCGACATCAAGTCGTCCAAAATGTAAATTGCGTTTTGACAGTAGGACGGACCACAACAAAAAAAGCTATGAAACCGGGAAGAACGACGGATAGAAGTGTGATAACCCAATACCAATATGCCTAGATGGATCTAAAGGGGTATATTTTATAACTTGACTTGCCAATGTGCCTAGATTAGATCCAAAAGCTACATCTGCTTATCTTATAACCTGAATTGGATCTAAATGCTCTTTTGCATATTCATCTCTTAGATTGGGCTTAGACACATCTTGATCTTACACATATCTTGTTTTGAGCTTAGCTATAAACTGAAGATCAAATGGAATTAGATTATTGAATTAGGCATACAAATTGGCCAAGATTACATCAACATCTAAAGGCCTATGATGCATTTGGTTGGGCTATGAAGTCTGATATAATTACTTGGATTTAGGCCCAAAGGAAGCCCATTTCCAACCCAGCTCTGCTTTGGACGAATTTGTGGATTGGATAATGATAGATATTTAGGGAAGTGACAGAAAGTATTTGGGGGAAGAATTAGCAAAAGTCAAAAAGATGGGGTAGGGTCTGGTGACACCTGTCCTAAAGATGGGGTAGGGGTCTGGTGACACCTGTCCTACAACTCAGCTAGCCCTCCTTCCTCAGACAAATATAGCTCACTTTAATCACCATTTTGCAGCCAGGAAGCAAACAATAGAGAGAGAGAGAGAGAGGGAGAGGTTGCAGGTGGAAGAAGAGATCTGAAAGCCTTGCATGTAGTTGGTTTTCCATAGTTTAAAAACATCAATATTCATTAGCTTTGATGTTAGCTAAGATCATCCTTAGCTTAAGTAGGAGGGATTAGTGTATACGAGTCAGTTACGAGATTTACTTCGTTGAATTGTGTATAGCAGTATTGCTATTGATTGAAGATCAATGGTATTCTAGAGATGTATTTGAAATTGTTTCAGCATCATTAGAATGGTGTGATGAATATTTCGATGTATGTGGAGTTAATTGATCATGATGTTTGCTAATCTGCCATGTTTAAGTTGTTTGATTAGAGGTTAATGAGTATAATTAAGCTTTAAGCATGATTAGCATGATATTGTATGCTTTATTGCTGTGTTAAGGTTTAATTGGTGTAACTAGAAAGTACAAGCTTGATAGTAACATTTGATTACTATGTTGTAGAGGTTTATGAGATGGCTTAGGTGGTCATAAGCTGGATAGCATGATGAGACAGGTTTAATTATTCTTATGAACTGTGATTAAGCTCCATTAAGCTTGCTGAAGATAATGATCCATTTTGGATGGTTATTGAATGAGGCATATTGCTGACATTTCTTTGATTCCCACAAGAGTGGGATATATTAATTGACATGAATGTGCAACATGAATATGCTACATGATTGGGCTATATAAGTGCCTAAGTGATTGAAGCATACATAGCATGCAAGCATATGCATATCCCGCAAGGGACAAATGATACGAATCCCTCAAGAGGGATGTCCCGAAGGGACGAATGGCTACTGATCAGCTGGTATATGTTATAAGAAAGATGATACGGAAGGTTTCCCGTGAGGAACGGATGATATGATCCTGGAAGGGATGAATGGACCACTGATCGGTTGGTAATGTTTACGATTACCCGGAAGGGTCCACTGGCCAGTCGGTTACGTGCATGCATCCACAAAGCTAATAGGTCATTAGATAGTTGTTGAATATTGCACCCACTCATGGTTCCACTAAATTATATGATCTTGCATAATCAAGTTATATTGTTGCCTGTGCAAACCCATATGGTGTCTACAAGTAGTATGAATACTTCCTGGTGGTTGAATGTTGCTTCTATTGTGAATTGAAATGATTGTACTGAATAGCTTTCATTGCAGTTGATGGATTTTAATGTTTGAACTATGGATTGTCAACTACTGAGCATGTAAGCTCACCCTTTGATTTTAACATCTCAGATCATAGATTGAAGTTTGGGACTAGGAGCGGTGGATATACCTAGAAGTGTTTTTGAAGTCGTTCGTTTGGATAAAGGTACATATAGTGGTCAGCCATGGTGATCCTTTTGGATAAGTCTCTTCAAGGGTCTACATAGGATGTAGGGCATGAATATGGACTTAATTTCAAGTCTTGTACACATGTAAATGCAAGTAAAAGAGTTGTAATAACCATGAGTTTCTTATGGTATAGTTTGCTTTGAATGATCAAGTACGAGTTGTTTTAATCGGGCAAGAAAGGAATAGGGTTAATTCGGTGCACTACAATGTTTTAAACGAGTCACACTCTTACACAACCTTATTTGATCGATCATGATTGGTCATGGCCACGAATCAAGTCACGGCTTGATTCGGGTCGTGACAAGAAGACCAAAATTGAGAAGAGCAGGGTTTGAGGATTGACATGAAGGCAAGATCTAGAACGAACCAAGACTTTGAAGTGAAGAAACTCCACACCACGAGCATGACAAGTTTCGAATTTTTGAACGCCATGAGATAAACTCGATAACTTCAAAAGTTCTGTAAATGCTTTCAAATCTGATAATGGGCAAAGGTCCTCACAAAAGCTGCATCATGGATGTTTTATTCCAATCACATGGGTTTGTGATCGGAGGGCTACACATGATGGTTTTACCAATAGGTACTCCTTTGTAATGAATAAGCAGCCCATAGCTCTTATGCCATTAACTCCAAAACAAGTTCTTGATTATCAAATGAAGCTGAAAAGAGCAAGTGAAAAGAAAATAAGGACAAAATCTGAAATTGAGAGAAAAGAAACTGAGAGAAAAGAAAGTATGAGAGAAGAAAAAGAAAGAGGAAAGGATAAGAAAAGAGTGAAAGAGAAGAAGAGAGAGTTTCAGCCAAAGGGAGAGCAAGAGAGGAAAAATTAAGTTTCATTGCAAAGAAAAGAGAGATCAAGAGAGTATTATTTTCTGATCAACCCCTTATAGTACTTATGTGCAAGGAGGTCCTTTTAAACACTAATGATCTTGTCGGTTCCTTGCCGAGCAATGTTATTTCCCTTTTGCAGGAGTTCGATGATGTGTTTCCTGAGGAGTTGCCTTCAGGTTTACCCCCAATTCGAGGAATTGAGCATCAAATTGACTTCATACCCGGTGCATCAATCCCAAACCGACCAGCTTGTTTTGAGCAGGAGACGGAATAGAGAACGTCCCATTGAAACATGGGAGGACATGAAATCGGTGATGAGGAAGCGGTTCGTTCCAAGCTATTATTACCGAGAGTTGCATAAAAGGTTGCAATCTCTTAGACAAGGGAGTCGAAATGTTGAAGATTATTTTAAGGAGATGGAGATTACAATGATACGAGCCAATGTGGAGGAAGATCGAGAAGCCACTATGGCCAGATTTTTGTTTGGCTTGAACCGAGAAATTCATGATAGAGTTATAAAAGTTGCTCATTCAAAGTTGTTTTTTTTCAATTCATCTATCGTTCTCTTGTTCGTAATCCCCTTATTACTCTTGATTTCATTACTTTTGACTCGACCCTATTCTCTTCTTTCAAATCTTGGTGAAGTCGTGGTGGATTGTGGAGGGACATTCTGATTATAGTTTGTTTAGTTCAAAAAGAACTAAAAGAGAATATACGAGTGGAAAAAGGCAAGAGTGGTGAGATTATTAGAGGGTAAAAGCCATTTGAGTGCAAACACGAGTGAATTGAGTGAACATATTCTTGAGTGAAACACGTGAGAGAGTGCTTGTGAGGTCCTAATATCTGTTGCAGATTCTCATCATGTCACACTATCAAGAGGAAAGCGCATTCCAAGATGTACAACTACAAGCATATGTACATGAGGTTGGGAGGATGATGAGAGCTGAATTCAAACAAATCCATAAGAAGATAGATCGAATTGAGAATGAAGCAAAAAGAAAAAGCTTTCAGCTTCCATATGAAGATAAAGAATCAAGAAGACCAAGGCGGAACAATGATCTCCGTGACACAAAAGTGAAGTTTCCAACTTTCAAAGGCAAAAACGACCCCGAAGCTTATCTTTTGTGGGAAGAGGGAATGGAGATGGTCTTCAAACATCATATCTACTCTGAAAAGAGAAAGGTACAACTTGCTTCATTTCAATTCTCCGACTATGCTATTATTTGGTTGGATCGGATTATTACAAGTAAGAGACAGAATAGAGAGCGACCCGTTGAGACATGGAACGAGCTGAAGTCAATAATGAGGCGACGATTCCTTCCAAGTTACTGTCACCGGGAATGGCACAACAAATTCCAGCATCTCACTCAAGGATCAAAGAGCGTTATCGAATATTACAAAGAAATGGAGGTTGCAATAAGCCGAGCGAACATAGAGGAGGACATAGAAGTCACCATGGACAGGTTCGTACATGGATTAAATCGTGAAATCGCTGATGAAGTGTCGATGCATTATTATGAAGAGTTCAAAGATATGTTGCTCCATGCCATGAAAGTTGAACGACGGTTGAAGCAAAGAAACATAGATGAATGGAGCACAAGCATGGCTGCAACAAGTTCTTCAAGAGCAACCTCTCAGCAAGTTGAGATCCCCTCAATGAAGTCCTATTCTGGGCCATCCACGAAAGTCAAACAAGTTGTGAGTCTTACACAAATTCATGAGAATCAAAAGAATAATCAAGAAAAAGAGTGTGATAAAAAAATTGAGAGTGAGCAAAAGAAAGAGTATGATGAAAAGAATATCGATGAGGGTGAAGAAAACGGGAGCAATGAAAAAGAGACAAAAGGACATGAGAGAAAAGAAATAGAGAAGAGAGAAAATAAGAGAGATGTTTCATTGGTGAGTGCAAGAGAGGAAAAAGACCGTGAGATTGAGAGTTCTTTAATTTTACATCAGCCCCTTATGATTAAGGAGCCGATTTTATTTACTAACAATCTTGTCGGATTCTTGCCGAGCAATATTATTTCTTTTTTGCAGGAAGTCAAGGAATTGCATCAAGGATCAAGTCCAACCCAACTAGCCATTAGAAGTAATCGTGAGGAGATGAAGGAGCTTCAACTACAACCCACTGAGCAAGTGGTAAATCTGCAAGCTAGTGAGTACATGAGTCCCTTTATTGTCTTAATGTTACTAGAGCATGAGGATCAAACATGGATAGGGTTTTCTGATTTTCAAGCCATCAAAAACACCATGGTCATGTGCCCTAATTCTGTTCCTCATTTAGATCGCATGTTAGATGGATTTCATGATGCATATTTGATTTCAAAGCCTAATGTGGAAAGTGAATTTCATCATGCTAGGGTGACAGGAGATCATGATTTAGGATTGAACAATGCATATATGATTTTAAAGATTGATCTTAAAGGTGAATTCCATCTTGCTAGGGTGAGAGAAAATCATGAGTTAAACATTGAATGCAAAAAACCATGTGATTTATATAAGATGTTTAGTGCTTTCATGGGATTTATGAGTCATAATTTGTATGCTTTTATCTACTCTGATGATATTCATTATAGCAAGAGTCTAGATGATCATGCTGAATATCCAAGACTTATTTTAGAGGCCTTAAGGAAAGAATGGTTACTTATTAAACTTGAAATTAGTACTATTTGTATGGACAAGGTAATTTTTCTTGTGGATGCTATAGAGATTGAGAATCTTGTTGAAGAGAAAAAGACAATGCAAGATTGGCAATCATCTACTTTGGTAAGTCAGGTAAGTGGTTTTCATTACTTATCTAATTTATATTGTTACTATATTCCATGTCATATAATGGATGATGCCACTCATGATGATTTGATATTTGGAATGATTTTGAGGTTACATACTGTGTTCATTTTGAGTAAAGAAGTTATGTTTTTGAACTACACTTGGAAAAATTTGAGAGACCTTGGAAATAAATTATTGTTTTTGACTTGCTACGCGAAAATTGATGCCAAAGCATGTGAAGAATATTTACCACATATTGGCTTTTCTTACTGTAGGTTTGACTACTCTATCACAAGATTTTCATCTTTGGAAATTTCATATGAGTTTGTTACATATACTTATCATTTGTTTGATTTATGTTTCTTTGAGTTTATTAATTTTTATGGACAGAACAAAGCTGAAGTTGTTGAGCAAATTCATGAGAGCAAAGTACTTAGAATTGAGATGAAAGTGAAGCATTATGAGAAACATTCAATCATTAGGCGAAAGAAGAAATTTGATTTTGATCCAGGAGGTTATGATTCATGGCACATGAGGAAGAAGAGGTTTCACGCTCAACGACATTCAAATCGACTTTCTGGTGGAGATGGATTCCAAGTCATTGAGTGCATTAATAATGATGCCCACAACTCTGAACAACAAGGCAAGTATAATTATACTGATAATTTCAAAATTAGTAATTTATTTTCTTTTCATGTAGGTTATGATTTGAGGACAAATCCTTTTCAAGAGGAGGGGAATGATGCGATCCAAGATACGAGCTTGAAGCCTGCAATCGAAGTCTCTCATGATCGAATGATGAGAAGCTCGTGCACGACAAAGAAGCGGATATGGATATGCATACAAGTGATGAGCAAGCTAAATGACTCAACATTATCCATAATATTTCAAAAATGGACCAATGATGAAGGCCACATATTTCAGCCGAATGTCAAGAGTGAAAGTGCTTCAAGAAACATATTTCAGTTGATGTCAAGAGGGATAAGTTTATTCATTAATAGAGTGTGAGATTTTATTCTCTTTGGTTCTTTGAAGAACTATTCGAACTTATCGGAGTATTCCGTGGCATTCATCCCCGACTTATCAATCAACCCTTCCATAGTTGATTGTGGCGTCTTCACTATACCAAGGTTCTTACCTCTTTGTAGGTAATGGGTCAAGGTTCCACATTTCGAGCTTGACAAGGACACGTTTCCTGGAGGCCTTAGTTGAATACGGGTTTCGTCACGGGTTGGTGAGGTTCATACCATACTTGGTATCGGGTTTCATCACGGTGTTGGCGAGGTTCGCATCAGTTTTATTCCAATCACATGGATTAGGCCTCACTCTGCACTAGGGATTATCTCGGTCACTCCATTCCCATAATCAGCCCAATGCTCATTTCTTAATCCATTTAGTGCTTCCTTGAATCGCTTGCCCAATGTCCTATAATGGGACCTTCAGGAGGTGACAAATGGTCTCTTCTAGCTCCAGCCTTATGCCGATGATTAGCACCTGGACATGCAACACACGGACTTCCCCTTGCTCTGATCTATAGACAATATGTTGTAACTTTAGCCAGAAATCCTTTATTGCTATTGCGAAGATCTTGGTCGACATCAAGTCGTCCGAAATGTAAATTGCATTTGAAACTTCTTGCGTTGATAGTAGGACGACCCACACCAACAACAGGCATGAAACCCGGGAAGAACGATGGATAGAACACCAAAAAGGAGAAGACAAGGTTTTGAGGATTGAGCAGTAGCCAAGATACGAAACGAACAAAGACTATGATGTGAGGAAACGCTGCACCACTAGCATCATAAGTTTTGAATTGTTGAACACCACGAGATAAACCCGATAAGTTCAGAAGTTCTGTAAAAACTTTCAAATCGATAACGGGCAAAGGTCCTCACAAATGCTGAAAATTTGGATTACATGGATTAGGGCCCGCTCTGCACTTGGGCTTATCTCGATCTCACCACTCCCATAATCAGCCTAATACTCTTTATTAATCCATTTAGTGCTTTCATGAATCGCTTGCCCAAAGTCCTATAATGGGACCTTCCGGAAGTGACAAATGGTCTCTTCTAGCTCCAGCCTTAAGCCGATGATTAGCACCTGCACGTTCATCACACAGAGTTGCCGTTGCTCTGATCTGCGGATAATATGTTCTAACTTTAGCCGAAAGTCACTTCATCGCTATCATGAAGACAATGATCACCATCAAGTAGCCCGAAATGCAAATTGCATTTGAAATTTCTTGCGTTGACAGCAGGACGAACCACACCGACAAAAGCTATGAAACTCGAGAACAAGGATGGATAGAACACCAAAAATGAGAAGACAAGGGATTGAGGCTTGACTCCTGGCCAAGATCTGGAATGAACAAAGACTATAAAGGGAAGAGACGCCACACCAAGAGCGTGATAAGCTAAAAATTGTTGAAAGCCACGAGATAAACACGATAATTTCGAAAGTTCTGTAAAAGCATTCAAATCTGATAATGGGCAAAGGTCCTCACAAATGCTGAGTCATGGATGTTTTATTTCGATCACATGGATAAGGCCTCGCTCTGCACTTGGGCTTATCTCGATCTCTCCATTCCCATAATTAGCCCAATGCTCTTTTATTAATCCATTTAGTGCTTCCTTGAATCGCTTGCCCAAAGTGATTTAATGGGACCTTCCGGAAGTGACAATTGGTGTCTTCTAACTCTAGCCGTAAGCCGATGATTAGCACCTGGATGTGCATTAGACGGAGTTGCCCTTGCTCTGATCTACGGACAATATGTTTCAACTTTAGGGGGAAATCACTTCATTGCTATCATGAAGGTCATGATCACCCTGAAGTCGCCCAAATGTAAATTGCATTTGAAATTTCTTGCGTTGACAATAGGACAACCCACACCGACAACAGGTATGAAACCCAGGAAGAACGATGGATAGAGAAGACAAGGTTTTGAGGATTGAGCGGTAGCCAAGATCCTGAACGAACAAAGACAACGAAGTGAGGAAACGCTACACCAGGAGCATGATAAGTTTTGAATTGTTGAACGCCACGAGATAAGCCCGATAATTTCAAAAGTTCTGTAAAAGCTTTCAAATCTGATAACGGTAAAAGGTCCTCACAAATGCTGAGTCATGGATGTTTTATTCCGATCACATGAATTAGGCCTCGCTCTTCACTTGGGCTTATCTCGATCTCTCCATTCCTATAATCAGCCCAATGTTCTTTTATTAATCCATTTAGTGCTTCCTTTAATCGCTTGCCCAAAGTGCTTTAATGGGACCTTCCAGAAGTGACAATTGGAGTCTTCTAACTGATGCAAATCAAGAGAATGGTACAAGAGATCCTATTAGAGTTCCTAACGGGCCAATTACGAGGGCACGGGCCAAGAAGCTTAGAGAAGATCTGAACGGACTAGTTCGGAGAATTTGGACTCATGCGAACTCAATGAAGCATGCTGAAGCAAGTCCACGTGTGCGAGCAACATATGTCAACATTATTGAAGTTCTCGAAGATTCCAGTCAAAGTTGAATAATTCTGATCAAAGAAGAATATTACATGGCTAAGTAATATATTACCTTTCTAAGTCAGAATATTAGGGGAATATTTCATTGTTTCCTAAAGAATAGTTAGAATATTTTTGTTGCCTATTACATAGGAGGCAATCTGGAGATACAATATTTCGCATATCTTGTAATTGTGGCCTATTTATAGGTCAAGGCTGAGGATGGACGAATTTTCAGACTTCTTTTGTTTCAATACATAATTTTGTGAGGAATTTGCTCTTCTTGGTTCTTGAGAAGACTCGTAGAACTTATCAAGATTTCTTGTGGCTTTCTACAACTGGACTTATCACTTCGATCATCGGGGTGTGGCGTCCTTTCCAAACCGTAGCTTTGGTTCCTATCTCGCTAGGTAGTGGGTCAAAGCTCGCCTTTGGAACTTGTTCTCTGCAGATCTTGGGGTTCTCTTCCATATATTGTTGTCGGGTTCTGCCACATGTTGGTAAGGTTCACATCACTAACTCTAGCCATAAGCCACCTGGATGTGCATCCGATGGAGTTGCGCTTGCTCTGATTTGCACACAATGTGCTGCAACTTTGGGGGGAAATCACTTCATTGCTATCATGAAGATCATGATTGCCATGAAGTTGCCCGAAAGATAAATTGCATTAGAAATTTCCTGCATTGGCAATAGGACAAGCCACACTGACAACAGTTGTGAAACCCGGGAAGAACGATGGATAGAACACAAAAAATGAAAAGACAATGGTTTGGGGCACGACTCCTAGCCAAGATCTGGAACGAACAAAGACTACGAAGTGAGGAAACACCACCCCACCAGGGTGATAAGTTTTGAATTGTTGAACGGCACGAGAAAAACTCGATAATTTCAAAAGTTCTATAAAAGCTTTCAAATCTGATAATGGGCAAAGGCCTTGACAATTGCTAAGTCATGGATGTTTTATTCCGATCACATGGATTAGGCCTCACTCTGCACTTGGGCTTATCTCGGTCTCTCCATTCCCATAATCAGCCCAATGCTCTTTTATTAATCCATTTACGGCTTCCTTGAATCGTTTGCCCAAATTCCTATAATGGGACGTTCCGGAAGTGACAAATGGTCTCTTCTAGCTCCAACTTTAAGCCCATGATTAGCACCTTAACGTGCATCGGACAGAGTTGTCCTTGCTCTGATCTGCGGACAATATGTTGCAATTTCAGCCGGAAATCACTTCATTGCTATCAAGAAGATCATGATCGCCACCAAGTCATCCGAATTGTAAATTGCATTTGAAATTTCCTGCGTTGACAGCAGGACAACCCACACCAACAACAGGCATGAAACCCAGGAAGAATGATGGATAGAATTGTGATAACTCAATACCAATATGCCTAGATGGATTTAACAGGGGTACATTTTATAACTCGACTTGCTAGTGCGCCTAGATTAGATCTAAAAGCTACATTGCTTATCTTATAACTTGAATTAGATCTAAATACTCTTTTGCATATTCACCTCTTAGATTGGGCTTAGACACATCTTGATCTTACAACATATCTTGTTTTGAGCTTAACTATAATTGAAGATCAAATGGAATTAGATTATTGAATTAGGCATACAAATTGGCCAAGATTACATAAAACATCTAAAGGCCTATGATGAATTTGGATTGGGCTATGAAGTCTGATATAATTACTCGGATTTAGGCCCAAAGTGAAGCCCATTTCCAGCCCAGCTCTGCTTTGGACGAATTTGTGAATTGGATAATGATATATTTAGGGAAGTGGCAGAAAGTATTTGGGGAAAGAATTAGCAAAAAGTCAAAAAGAGTTGTGTAAGGGTGCGGTGACACCTGTCCTATAACTCAGCTAGCTCTCATTCCTCAGACAAATATAGCTCACTTTAATCACCATTTGCAGCCATGGAAGCAAACAATATAGAGAGAGAGAGAGATTGCAAGTGGAAGAAGAGATCTGAAAGCCTTGCATGTAAGTTGGTTTTCCACAGTTTAAACATCAATATTCATTAGCTTTGATGTTAGCCAAGATCATTCTTAGCTTAAGTAGGTGATAATTAGTTTATATAAGTCAGTTACTAGATTTACTTCTTTGAATTGGTATAGCAGTATTGCTATTGATTGAAGGATCAATGGTATTCTAGAGATGTATTTGAACATGTTTTCAGCATCATTAGAATGGTGTGATGAATATTTTAATGTGTGTGATTGAGTTAATTGATCAATGATGTTTGCTAATCTGCCATGTTTAAGCTGTTGTGATAAGAGGTTAATGAGCATAATTAAGTTTAATTAAGCATGATTAGCACGATATTGTATGCTTTGTTGCTGTGTTAAGGCTTAATTGGTGTAATTAGAAAGTACCAAGCTTGATTAGTAACATTCGATTACTACATTGCAGAGTTTTATGAGATGGCTTAGGTGGTCATAAGCTGGATTAGCATGATAAGACAAGTTTAATTATTCTTAAGAACTGTGCTTAAGCTCCATTAAGCTTGCTGAAGATGATGATCCATTTTGGATGGTTATGTGAATGGGGCATATTGCTGACATTTCTTTGATTCCCATAAGAGTGGGATATATTTAATTGACATGAATGTGCAACATGAATATGCCACATGATCAGGCTATATAAGTGCCTAAGTGATTGAAGCATACATAGCATGCAAGCATATGCATATCCCGCAAGGGACAAATGATACGAATATCCCTCAAGAGGGATGTCCCGGAAGGGACGAATGGCCACTGATCAGTTGGTATATGTTATAAGAAAGTTGATACAGAAGGTTCCCATGAGGAACACGATGATATGATCCCGGAAGGGATGAATGGACCACTGATCGGTTGGTAATGTTTACGATTACCCGGAAGGGTCCACTGGCCAGTCGGTTACGTGCATGCATCCACAAAGCTAATAGGTCATTAGATAGTTGTTGAATACTGCACTCACTCATGGTTCCACTAAATTATATGATCTTGCATAATCAAGTTATATTGTTGCCTGTGCAAACCTATATGGTGTCTACAAGTAAGTATGAATACTTCCTGGTGGTTGAATGTTGCTTCTATTGTGAATTGAAATGATTGTACCTAATAGCTTTCATTGTAGTTGATGGATTTTAATGTTTGAACTATGGATTGTCAACTTACTGAGCAATGCAAGCTCACCCTTTGATTTTAACATCTCAGATCATAAGAGTTGAAGTTTGGGACTAGGAGCGGTGGATATACCTAGAAGTGTTTTTGAAGTCGTTCGTTTGGATAGAAGGTACATATAGTGACCAAGGGGGGTTGGGCCGAGTGGTAAGCAGCTCGGTGCCGCTTAAGGAGGTCTCGAGTTCGAGACCTCACGTACGCAGACACCCCCCTTGGGAGCCTCACCCGCCATTGTCAGGCGTGCGACCCGGGGCGACCAACGGATTAGTCAAGTATGGTTGGCTGAAAGATGCCATCTCTCCGCTGGTGGGACCTGCTTGGATACCGTGGCTGGCGACCAAAAAAAAAAAAAAAGAAGGTACATATAGTGGTCAGCCATGGTGATCCTTTTGGATAAGTCTCTTCAAGGGTCTACATAGGATGTAGGACATGAATATGGACTTAATTTCAAGTCTTGTACACATGTAAATGCAAGTAAAAGAGTTGTAATAACAATTGAGTTTCTTATGGTATAGTTTGCTCTGAATGATCAAGTACGAGTTGTTTTAATCGGACATGAAAGGAATAGGGTTAATTCGGTGCACTACAGTGTTTTAAATGAGTCACACTCTTACACAACCTTATTTGATCCATCATGATTGGTCATGGCCACGAATCAAGTCACGGCTTGATTCAGGTCGTGACATTTATGGTATCAGAGCAATAGGCTATAAAAGTTATCCTAGACTTGTCTAGTTGTGTCCAGAGTCTAGGGTTGATGTTTGAATGATTTATTCAATGTATTTGCATTTTGCTTGCATTTAAGGTATATCAGAATGAGGGGAAACAGCAGGAGTCCAGATCCTCGATTGGAGGGTATTTTTCATGCTTTGGATCAAATGACGGACATTATGAGGGCTCAAATGACTCAACATGACCGGGATAATACTGCTCGAGGTGAACAAGCTGACGCTGTCAAGAGATGTGCTGTGGAACAGTTCATGAAACTTAATCCTCCTAAATTTCAAGGGACCGGTGATCCGGCAGAAGCTGAAGGTTGGATTAATAAGCTAGAGAAGATATTTACAGCCTTGACCTGTTGTGAAGAGGATATGATCATTTTTGCTGAGTTTATGCTTGAAGGCAATGCTGAACACTGGTGGAGGGCAACAAAGCCGAGACTTATGGCTGGTGGTCAGACTATTACCTGGAGGAGATTCGTTGAGGTCTTCCTCGGGAAATACTTTTCTGATTGTGCGCGGGATCAAAAGGTTATCAATTTCCTGAAGCTAGAGCAAGGCAATATGACTGTGGATCAATATGAAGCTCGTTTTGCAGAATTATCCAGGTTTGCACCTCAACTCATTGCTGATGAATGTGAGAGAGCTAAGAAGTTTGAGAGGGGCTTGAGGCCTGCCATTAGGAGTAGACTTGCTGCGCTGAAGTTACGAGTATATGATGATGTCTGTGAAAGGGCTCAATTGGTGGAGAAAGATATAGTCGAATATCATTCAGAGCAAGGGCAGAAAAACAAAGAGAGAGGTTCTTCTTCTTATTCTCAACAGTTGAAGCCTAGAACTGATGATTTTAAGAGGTCTAAGGAGAAGGCTCCGATACAAAAGGGGCAACCTCAACAGAATTACAACCGATGTGATAAATGTGGAAAAGCCCACCGGCCACCCTGTCGTGCAGGATCGGGAGCATGTTTCAGATGTGGAAGAACTGATCACAAGATCAAAGATTGGCCCCAGATGCAACAACAGAATCCAACTAACTCGGGAGCGAGGGCACAAAAGCCGAATGTACAGGGAAGGGTTTATGCTCTAACGGAGAGTGATGCTGAAGCCTCAAACTCTGCCATTACAGGTAACCTCCCGATATTTGGTAATATGGCTTATATCTTGGTGGATTCAGGTTCTACACATTCCTTCGTCTCTCCTCATTTTGCACGCCATTTGAAGACCAACCCGGAACCATTGGGATACCAGTTTGCAGTGTCCACTCCTGCTGGAGATCCCCTGATTTCTGATATGGTTTACAAATCATGCATTATCCAATTGGGTGATAGGAACTTGGATGCTGATTTGATTGTTTTACCAATGAGTGACTTTGATGTGATTCTAGGCATGGATTGGCTTTCTACTTATCATGCTTGCCTAGATTGCAACAAGAAAGTAGTTACATTTACTATTCCCAATCAGCCTATATTTTATTTTGTGGGAAATAGGGAGTCTAGTGCTTGCTCTTTGATTTCATACATTAAAGCTAACAAATTACTTAGCAAGGGGTGTGAGGGTTTCCTTGCCTATGTAATAGAGGATAAAAAGGAAAGGGTAAGCATAGATGATGTTCCTATCACTAGAGAATTCCCAGATGTATTCCTAGAAGAATTACCAGGCCTACCCCCTGATAGGGAAATTGAGTTCTCTATTGAGTTACTTCCTGGAACAACTCCTATTTCGAAGACTCCTTATCGAATGGCTCCTGTAGAACTGAAGGAATTAAAAGAGCAATTGCAAGAACTTTTGGAGAAGGGTTTCATTCAGCCTAGTGTATCTCCATGGGGTGCTCCAGTATTGTTTGTAAAGAAGAAGGATGGATCCTTGAGACTATGCATAGATTACAGGCAATTGAATAGAGTAACAGTGAAGAACAAGTATCCATTACCTAGAATTGATGATTTGTTCGACCAATTGCAAGGGGCTGAGGTTTTCTCCAAAATTGACCTTAGATCAGGGTATCACCAGCTCAAAGTCAGTAGAGATGATGCTCCTAAGACGGCATTCAGGACACGATATGGCCATTATGAGTTTCTTGTTATGCCGTTTGGTTTGACTAATGCACCAGCAGCCTTTATGGATCTCATGAATAGAACCTTCAAGCCTTTCTTAGACAAATTTGTGATTGTCTTCATTGATGATATCTTGATCTATTCTAAGAGTCGTGCAGAACACGAAGAACACTTGAGAATTATTTGCAGAAACTCAGAGAGCACCAATTGTATGCCAAGTTCAGCAAGTTGTGAGTTCTGGCTTGACAGGGTTGTATTCTTGGGACATGTCATTACCAAGGAAGGCATATGCGTTGATCCATCCAAAATAGAAGCTATAATCAATTGGGAAAGGCCGACCAATGTGACTGAAGTTCGAAGCTTCTTGGGACTTGCAGGTTACTATAGAAGGTTTGTGGAGGGATTTTCTCGCATTGCTACTCCGCTTACAAGACTTCTACGGAAAGGTGCTAAGTTAGCTGGCCAGATGAATGTGAGATGAGTTTTCAAGAGTTGAAGAGGCGATTAACGACTGCACCCATTTTGATCATTCCATCTGGTTCTGGAGGATATGTGATCTATACTGATGCTTCACATAAGGGCTTGGGTTGTGTTCTAATGCAGAATGAAAGAGTGGTTGCTTATGCATCTAGACAATTGAAGGAATATGAACAGCGGTATCCAACTCATGATCTTGAACTTGCTGCCGTTGTCTTTGCATTGAAAATATGGAGACATTATCTTTATGGGGAGAAGTTTGATATATATACTGATCACAAGAGCTTGAAGTACTTATTTTCACAAAAGGAGCTGAATATGAGACAACGACGATGGTTGGATCTCTTGAAGGACTACGACTGCACCATTTTATACCATCCAGGGGAAGGCTCTGCGTCCCGAATGATATAGACATCCGAAGATGTATTTTGGAAGAAGTACATCGAACTCCTTATAGTGTTCATCCTGGCAGCACAAAAATGTATCGTAATCTTCAGGAACATTATTGGTGGAGTGGTATGAAGAAGGATATTGCTGGGTTTGTATCAAAATGCTCGGTTTGTCAACAGGTTAAAACAGAGCACCAGAGACCTGGAGGTACTTTGCAGCCACTGCCAATCCCTCAATGGAAATGGGAGGATGTGACGATGGACTTTGTTCAAGGATTACCGAGGACTGCAAAGGGCCATAATGCAATATGGGTTGTTGTTGATCGACTGACGAAATCTGCTCATTTCCTTCCTGTCAGAGTGGATTATACTTTAGACAAGCTTGCAAAGATCTATATTGAAGAGATTGTTCGACTGCATGGAGTGCCCATCACAATCACATCCGATCGGGATTCTCGCTTTACATCACATTTCTGGAAGGCTTTGCAACAAGCATTAGGAACTAAATTGCAATTCAGCTCTGCCTTTCATCCTCAAACAGATGGTCAATCAGAGAAGACTATTCAGACCCTCGAAGATATGCTCCGTGCTTGTGTTATGGACCTCGGTGGTCGCTGGGATAATCATATATTTCTAGTGGAGTTTGCATATAATAACAGCTATCAGAGTAGTATTGGGATGGCACCATATGAAGCATTATATGGAAGGAAGTGTCGGTCACCAATTTGTTGGGAAGAGGCGGTGAGCGGAAACTAACAGGCCCGGAGTTGATTCAGATCACAAATGACAAAATCAAGCTCATTCGAGAAAGACTACGAACAGCACAAAGCAGACAGAAGAGTTATGCTGACAATCGGAGAAGACCACTTGAATTTAAGGAAGGTGATCATGTATTCTTGAAGATATCTCCATCAAAGGGTGTTATGAGGTTCGGCAAGAAAGGAAAGCTGAGTCCGCGGTACATTGGTCCGTTTGAAATACTCGAGAAAGTCGTAGCTGTTGCTTATCGGCTGGCATTACCTCCTAAGTTGGCGAATGTGCATAATGTGTTCCACGCATCAATGTTAAGGAAGTATGAACCAGATCCATCTCATATGATTGATTTTGAACCAATACAGCTCAAAGAGGATATTTCATATGAAGAGAAGCCTATTCAAATTCTGGATCAGAAGGAACAAGAGCTTAGGTCGAAGGTAATTCCATTGGTGAAAGTTCAGTGGCAACACCATGATATTGACGAAGCCACCTGGGAACGTGAGGAGGATATGAAGAATCAGTACCCCTATCTATTTACTGAGTGAGGTACGTCAAATTTCGAGGACGAAATTTTCTTAAGGGGGGTAGAATGTGATAACCCAATCCCAATATGCCTAGATGGATTTAACAGGGGTACATTTTATAACTCGACTTGCTAGTGCGCCTAGATTAGATCTAAAAGCTACATTGCTTATCTTATAACCTGAATTAGATCTAAATACTCTTTTGCATATTCACCTCTTAGATTGGGCTTAGACACATCTTGATCTTACAACATATCTTGTTTTGAGCTTAACTATAATTGAAGATCAAATGGAATTAGATTATTGAATTAGGCATACAAATTGGCTAAGATTACATAAAACATCTAAAGGCCTATGATGAATTTGGATTGGGCTATGAAGTCTGATATAATTACTCGGATTTAGGCCCAAAGTGAAGCCCATTTCCAGCCCAGCTCTGCTTTGGACGAATTTGTGAATTGGATAATGATATATTTAGGGAAGTGGCAGAAAGTATTTGGGGAAAGAATTAGCAAAAAGTCAAAAAGAGTTGTGTAAGGGTGCGGTGACACCTGTCCTATAACTCAGCTAGCTCTCTGATGCAAACCTCGCCAACACCGTGATGAGACCCAGTACCAAGTATGATAAGAACCTCACCAACTCGTGACGAAACCCATATTCAACCAAGGTCTCCAAGAAACGTGTCCTCGTCAAGCTCGAAAGGTGGAACCTTGACCCATTACCTATGAGGAGGTAAGAACCTTGGTATAGTGAAGACGCCACAATCAACTATGGAAGGGTTGATTGATAAGTCGGGGTGAACGCTACGGATTACTCCGATAAGTTCATCTGGATGAACGCCACGAATTACTCCGATAAGTTCAACGGTTCTAAATAACCAAATAAAATAAGAACTCATTCTTATTGATCCATTATCTGAATGAATGAAAAATAAAGTATGACCTACTTTTGTATTTATAGAATACTAATAAGATAATAAAAGTTATAAATATATTCTAACAGCTATCCTAAAGATATGGTAAATATAATCTAAATATATCTAAAAGATATCTTAAGAATATTCCTAGGAAACCACAATATTTCCTAAATATAACAAAAAATACTCTCCTAATATATTCCAATCATAATACAAAATAGGCAATCAGCTCATAAAAACAAATATAACTTCATATCTCCGAAATCTTCTTGTCAGTTTGAAGCTCCTCTTTCCCTGAAACTGATATTGACTTCCATTCTTGATATCCTCGTCTTGATTCACATCATTCCCCTCCTCTTGAAAAGGATTTGTCCTCAAATCTGAATGGTGGAGAACTCAAGTTGATCTATCTTCATGTGGAAGTCGCTTGCAACACCTCTTTGTCTGAATCTTGATCATTTTGTTGGCTCAATTTTTTTCCTTCTTTTCCTGATCTTAGCACCATTTTATTTTTTTCTCTCACTTTTTTCTTTCCATTTTTTTTTCTCTCTCTCTTTCTTTTTTCTTTTTTTTTTAAGAAAACAAAAACAAAGAATGATGAAAAAAATAACCTAAAGGATAGATGGAACCTGACTTAGAACGTTGGCTCTGATACCAAATGATGCGAACCTCGCCAACACCGTGATGAGACCCAGTACCAAGTATGATAAGAACCTCACCAACTCGTGACGAAACCCGTATTCAACCAAGGTCTCCAAGAAACGTGTCCTCGTCAAGCTCGAAAGGTGGAACCTTAACCCATTACCTATGAGGAGGTAAGAACCTTGGTATAGTGAAGACACCACAATCAACTATGGAAGGGTTGATTGATAAGTCGGGGTGAACGCTACGGATTACTCCGATAAGTTCATATGGATGAACGCCACGGATTACTCCGATAAGTTCAACGGTTCTAAATAACCAAATAAAATAAGAACTCATTCTTATTGATCCATTATCTGAATGAATGAAAAATACAGTATGACCTACTTTTGTATTTATAGAATACTAATAAGATAATAAAAGTTATAAATATATTCTAACAGCTATCCTAAAGATATGGTAAATATAATCTAAATATATCTAAAAGATATCTTAAGAATATTCCTAGGAAACCACAATATTTCCTAAATATAACAAAAATATACTCTCCTAATATATTCCAATCATAATACAAAATAGGCAATCAGCTCATAAAAACAAATATAACTTCATATCTCCGAAATCTTCTTGTCAGTTTGAAGCTCCTCTTTCCCTGAAACTGATATTGACTTCCATTCTTGATATCCTCGTCTTGATTCACATCATTCCCCTCCTCTTGAAAAGGATTTGTCCTCAAATCTGAATGGTGGAGAACTCAAGTTGATCTATCTTCATGTGGAAGTCGCTTGCAACACCTCTTTGTTTGAATCTTGATCATTTGTTGGCTCAATTTTTTTCCTTCTTTTCCTCATCTTTGCACCATTTTATTTTTTTCTCTCACTTTTTTCTTTCCATTTTTTTTTCTCTCTCTCTCTTTCTTTTTTCTTTTTTTTAAAGAAAACAAAAACAAAGAATGATGAAAAAAAATAACCTAAAGGATAGATGGAACCTGACTTAGAACGTTGGCTCTGATACCAAATGAAGCGAACCTCGCCAACACCGTGATGAGACCTAGTACCGAGTATGATAAGAACCTCACCAACTCGTGACGAAACCCGTATTCAACCAAGGTCTCCAAGAAACGTGTCCTCGTCAAGCTCGAAAGTTGGAACCTTGACCCATTACCTATGAGGAGGTAAGAACCTTGGTATAGTGAAGACTCCACAATCAACTATGGAAGGGTTGATTGATAAGTCGGGGTGAACGCTACGGATTACTCCGATAAGTTCATCTGGATGAACGCCACGGATTACTCCGATAAGTTCAACGGTTCTAAAGAACCAAATAAAATAAGAACTCATTCTTATTGATCCATTATCTGAATGAATGAAAAATACAGTATGACCTACTTTTGTATTTATAGAATACTAATAAGATAATAAAAGTTATAAATATATTCTAACAGCTATCCTAAAGATATGGTAAATATAATCTAAATATATCTAAAAGATATCTTAAGAATATTCCGAGGAAACCACAATATTTCCTAAATATAACAAAAATATACTCTCCTAATATATTCCAATCATAATACAAAATTGGCAATCAGCTCATAAAAACAAATATAACTTCATATCTCCGAAATCTTCTTGTCAGTTTGAAGCTCCTCTTTCCCTGAAACTGATATTGACTTCCATTCTTGATATCCTCGTCTTGATTCACATCATTCCCCTCCTCTTGAAAAGGATTTGTCCTCAAATCTGAATGGTGGAGAACTCAAGTTGATCTATCTTCATGTGGAAGTCGCTTGCAACACCTCTTTGTTTGAATCTTGATCATTTTGTTGGCTCAATTTTTTTCCTTCTTTTCCTCATCTTTGCACCATTTTATTTTTTTCTCTCACTTTTTTCTTTCCATTTTTTTTTCTCTCTCTCTCTTTCTTTTTTCTTTTTTTTAAAGAAAACAAAAACAAAGAATGATGAAAAAAAATAACCTAAAGGATAGATAGAACCTGACTTAGAACGTTGGCTCTGATACCAAATGATGCGAACCTCGACAACACCGTGATGAGACCCAGTACCAAGTATGATAAGAACCTCACCAACTCGTGACGAAACCCGTATTCAACCAAGGTCTCCAAGAAACGTGTCCTCGTCAAGCTCGAAAGGTGGAACTTTGACCCATTACCTATGAAGAGGTAAGAACCTTGGTATAGTGAAGACGCCACAATCAACTATGGAAGGGTTGATTGATAAGTAGGGGTGAACGCTACGGATTACTCCGATAAGTTCATCTGGATGAACGCCACGGATTACTCCGATAAGTTCAACGGTTCTAAAGAACCAAATAAAATAAGAACTCATTCTTATTGATCCATTATCTGAATGAATGAAAAATACAGTATGACCTACTTTTGTATTTATAGAATACTAATAAGATAATAAAAGTTATAAATATATTCTAACAGCTATCCTAAAGATATGGTAAATATAATCTAAATATATCTAAAGATATCTTAAGAATATTCCGAGGAAACCACAATATTTCCTAAATATAACAAAAATATACTCTCCTAATATATTCCAATCATAATACAAAATTGGCAATCAGCTCATAAAAACAAATATAACTTCATATCTCCGAAATCTTCTTGTTAGTTTGAAGCTCCTCTTTCCCTGAAACTGATATTGACTTCCATTCTTGATATCCTCGTCTTGATTCACATCATTCCCCTCCTCTTGAAAAGGATTTGTCCTCAAATCTGAATGGTGGAGAACTCAAGTTGATCTATCTTCATGTGGAAGTCGCTTGCAACACCTCTTTGTTTGAATCTTGATCATTTTGTTGGCTCAATTTTTTTCCTTCTTTTCCTGATCTTTGCACCATTTTATTTTTTTCTCTCACTTTTTTCTTTCCATTTTTTTTCTCTCTCTCTCTTTCTTTTTTTTTTTTTCAGAAAACAAAAACAAAGAATGATGAAAAAAAATAACCTAAAGGATAGATGGAACCTGACTTAGAACATTGGCTCTGATACCAAATGATGCGAACCTCGCCAACACCGTGATGAGACCCAGTACCAAGTATGATAAGAACCTCACCAACTCGTGACGAAACCCGTATTCAACCAAGGTCTCCAAGAAACGTGTCCTCGTCAAGCTCGAAAGGTGGAACCTTGACCCATTACCTATGAAGAGGTCAGAACCTTGGTATAGTGAAGACGCCACAATCAACTATGGAAGGGTTGATTGATAAGTCGGGGTGAACGCTACGGATTACTCCGATAAGTTCATCTGGATGAACGCCACGGATTACTCCGATAAGTTCAACGGTTCTAAAGAACCAAATAAAATAAGAACTCATTCTTATTGATCTATTATCTGAATGAATGAAAAATACAGTATGACCTACTTTTGTATTTATAGAATACTAATAAGATAATAAAAGTTATAAATATATTCTAACAGCTATCCTAAAGATATGGTAAATATAATCTAAATATATCTAAAAGATATCTTAAGAATATTCCTAGGAAACCACAATATTTCCTAAATATAACAAAAATATACTCTCCTAATATATTCCAATCATAATACAAAATAGGCAACCAGCTCATAAAAACAAATATAACTTCATATCTCCGAAATCTTCTTGTTAGTTTGAAGCTCCTCTTTCCCTGAAACTGATATTGACTTCCATTCTTGATATCCTCATCTTGATTCACATCACTTTCCTTCCTCAGACAAATATAGCTCACTTTAATCACCATTTGCAGCCATGGAAGCAAACAATATAGAGAGAGAGAGAGAGAGAGAGAGAGAGATTGCAGGTGGAAGAAGAGATCTGAAAGCCTTGCATGTAAGTTGGTTTTCCACAGTTTAAACATCAATATTCATTAGCTTTGATGTTAGCCAAGATCATTCTTAGCTTAAGTAGGTGATGATTAGTTTATATAAGTCAGTTACTAGATTTACTTCTTTGAATTGGTATAGCAGTATTGCTATTGATTGATGGATCAATGGTATTCTAGAGATGTATTTGAACATGTTTTCAGCATCATTAGAATGGTGTGATGAATATTTTAATGTGTGTGATTGAGTTAATTGATCAATGATGTTTGCTAATCTGCCATGTTTAAGTTGTTGTGATTAGAGGTTAATGAGCATAATTAAGTTTAATTAAGCATGATTAGCACGATATTGTATGCTTTGTTGCTGTGTTAAGGCTTAATTGGTGTAATTAGAAAGTACCAAGCTTGATTAGTAACATTCGATTACTACATTGCAGAGTTTTATGAGATGGCTTAGGTGGTCATAAGCTGGATTAGCATGATAAGACAAGTTTAATTATTCTTAAGAACTGTGCTTAAGCTCCATTAAGCTTGCTGAAGATGATGATCCATTTTGGATGGTTATGTGAATGGGGCATATTGCTGACATTTCTTTGATTCCCATAAGAGTGGGATATATTTAATTGACATGAATGTGCAACATGAATATGCCACATGATCAGGCTATATAAGTGCCTAAGTGATTGAAGCATACATAGCACGCAAGCATATGCATATGCCGCAAGGGACAAATGATACGAATATCCCTCAAGAGGGATGTCAGGGAAGGAACGAATGGCCACTGATCAGTTGGTATATGTTATGAGAAAGTTGATACAGAAGGTTCCCATGAGGAACACGATGATATGATCCCGGAAGGGATGAATGGACCACTGATCGGTTGGTAATGTTTACGATTACCCGGAAGGGTCCACTGGCCAGTCGGTTACGTGCATGCATCCACAAAGCTAATAGGTCATTAGATAGTTGTTGAATACTGCACTCACTCATGGTTCCACTAAATTATATGATCTTGCATAATCAAGTTATATTGTTGACTATGCAAACCTATATGGTGTCCACAAGTAAGTATGAATACTTCCTGGTGGTTGAATGTTGCTTCTATTGTGAATTGAAATGATTGTACCTAATAGCTTTCATTGTAGTTGATGGATTTTAATGTTTGAACTATGGATTGTCAATTTACTGAGCAATGCAAACTCATCCTTTGATTTTAACATCTCAGATCATAAGAGTTGAAGTTTGGGACTAGGAGCGGTGGATATACCTAGAAGTGTTTTTGAAGTCGTTCGTTTGGATAGAAGGTACATATAGTGGTCAGCCATGGTGATCCTTTTGGATAAGTCTCTTCAAGGGTCTACATAGGATGTAGGACATGAATATGGACTTAATTTCAAGTCTTGTACACATGTAAATGCAAGTAAAAGAGTTGTAATAACAATTGAGTTTCTTATGGTATAGTTTGCTCTGAATGATCAAGTACGAGTTGTTTTAATCGGGCATGAAAGGAATAGGGTTAATTAGGTGCACTACAGTGTTTTAAACGAGTCACACTCTTACACAACCTTATTTGACCGATCATGATTGGTCATGGCCACAAATCAAGTCACGGCTTGATTCGGGTCGTGACAAGAATACCAAAAAAGAGAAGACAAAGTTTTGAGGCCTAAGCGGTACCCGAAGATCCAGACCGAAGAAAGACTACGAAGTGCGAAAACGCTACACCAAGAGCGTGATAAATTTTGAATTGTTGAATGCCACGAGATAAACTCAATAATTTTAGAAGTTCTGCAAAAGCTTTTAAATCTGATAACGGGCAAAGGTCCTCACAAATGTTGGGTCATGGATTTTTTTCCGATTACATGGATTAGGCCCTGCTCTGCACTTGGGCTTATCTCGATCTGATTCCCATAATCAGCCCAATGCTCTTTTATCAATCAATTTAATGCTTCCATGGATCGCTTACCCAAAGTCCATTAATGGGACCTTCCGGAAGTGACAATTAGTCTCTTCTAGCTCCAGCTTTAAGCCGATGATTAGCACTTGGACGTTCATCACATGCAGTTGTCGTTGCTCTGCTCTATGGACAATATGTTCTAACTTTAGTCTGAAATGACTTCATTGCTATCATGAAGATAATGATCGCCATCATGTCGTCCAAAATGTAAATTGCATTTGAAATTTTCTGCGTTGACAGTAGCACGAACCACACCAGCAACAACTGTGAAACCCGAGAACAACGCTGGATAGAACACCAAGAACGAGAAGACAAGGGATTGAGGCTTGACTTGTGGCCAAGATCTGGAACTAACAAAGACTAGAAGTGAAGAGACGCGACACCAAGAGCGTCATACATTTAAAAATTGTTGAAAGCCACGAGAGAAACACAATAATTTCAAAAGTTCTGTAAAAGCTTTCGAATATGATAATGGGCAAAGGTCCTCACAAATGCTAAGTCATGGATGTTTTATTCCGATCACATGGATGAGGCCTCGCTCTGCACTTGGGCTTATCTCGGTCTCTGCATTCCCATAATTAGCCCAATGCTCTTTTATTAATCCATTTAGTGCTTCGTTGAATCACTTGCCCAAAGTGCTTTAATGGGACCTTCCGCAATTGACAATTGGTGTCTTCTAACTCCAGCCGTAAGCCGATGATTAGCACCTGGATGTGCATCAGTCGGGGTTGCCCTTGCTCTGATCTACGGACAATATGTTGCAACTTTAGGGGGAAATCACTTCATTGCTATCATGAAGGTCATGTTCGCCCTAAAGTCGCCCGACATGTAAATTCCGTTTGAAATTTCCTGCTTTGACAGTAGGACAATCCACACCGACACAGGTATGAAACCCCAGAAGAACGATGGATAGAACACCAAAAAAGAGAAGACAAGGTTTTGAGGCTTGAGGAGTAGCCAAGATCCGGAAGGAGCAAAGACTATGAAGCGGGGAAACACTACACCACGAGCATGATAAGTTTTGAATTGTTGAACGCCACGAGATAAGCCTGATAATTTCAAAAGTTCTGTAAAAGCTTTCAAATCTGATAACGGGCAAAGGTCCTCACAAATGTTGGGTTAGGGATGTTTTATTCCGATCACATGGATTAGGCCTCGCTCTGCACTTGGGCTTATCTCAGTCTCTCCAGTCTCATAATTAGCCCAATGCTCTTTTATTAATCAATTTAGTGCTTTGTTGAATCACTTGCCCAAAGTGCTTTAATGGGACCTTCCGGAAGTGACAATTGCTGTCTTCTAACTCTAGCCGTTAGCCGATGATTGGCACGTGGATGTGCATCAGACGGAGTTGCCCTTGCTCTGATCTGCAGACAATATGCTTCAACTTTAGGGGGAAATCACCTCATTGCTATCATGAAGATCATGATCGCCATAAAGTTGCCTGAAAGATAAATTGCGTTTGAAATTTCCTGCATTGGCAGTGGGACAATCCACACCGACAACAGTTGTGAAACCTGGGAAGAACGACGGATAGAACACAAAAAATGAGAAGACAATGGTTTGAGGCCTGACCCGTAGCCAATATCTGGATCCAACAAAGACTACGAAGTGAGGAAACGCCAAACCACGAGGGTGATAAGTTTTGAATTGTTGAACGCCACGAGATAAACTCTGATATGATCTATGGACAATATGTTGTAACTTTGCTGGAAATCACTTCATTGCTATCACGAAGATAATGATCGCCATCATGTCGTCCGAAATGTAAATTGCATTTGAAATTTCCTGCATTGACAGTAGCACGAACCACACCAACAACAGCTATGAAACCCAAGAACAACGTTGGATAGAACACCAAGAATGAGAAGACAAGGGATTGAGGCTTGACTCGTGGCCAAGATCTGGAACTAACAAAGACTAGAAGTGAAGAGACGCGACACCAAGAGCGTCATACATTTAAAAATTGTTGAAAGCCATGAGAGAAACACAATAATTTCAAAAGTTCTGTAAAAGCTTTCGAATCTGATAATGGGCAAAGGTCCTCACAAATGCTAAGTCATGGATGTTTTATTCCGATCACATGGATGAGGCCTCGCTCTGCACTTGGGCTTATCTCGGTCTCTCCATTCCCATAATCAGCCCAATACTCTTTTATTAATCCATTTAGTGCTTCCTTGAATCGCTTGCACAAATTCATAGAATGGGATGTTCCGGAAGTGACACTGGTCCCTTCTAGCTCCAGCCTTAAGCCGATGATTAGCACCTTGACGTGCATCAGACGGAGTTGCCCTTGCTCTGATCTGCGGACAACATGTTGCAACTTCAACCGGAAATCACTTCACTGCCATCACGAAGATGATGATCACCATCAAGTCGTCTGAAATGTAAATTGCGTTTGAAATTTCCTGCATTGACAACAGGACAACCCACACCAACAACAGGTATGAAACCTGGGAAGAACGATGGATAGAACACCAAAAAAGAGAAGACAAGGTTTTGAGGCGTGAGTGGTAGTCAAGATCCAGCACGAACAAAGACTACGAAGTGAGGAAATGCTACACCAAGAGCATGATAAGTTTCGAATTGTTGAACGCCACGAGATAAACTCAATCATTTTAGAAGTTCTGCAAAAGCTTTTAAATTTGATAACGGGCAAAGGTCCTCATAAATGCTGGGTCATGGATGTTTTATACCAATTACATGCATTAGGCCCCGCTGTGCACTTGGGCTTATCTCGATCTCTCCATTTCCATAATCAGCCCAATTCTGTTTTATTAATCCATTTAGTGCTTCCATGGATCGCTTGCCCAAATTCCTACAATGGGACCTTTCCGGAAGTGACAATTAATCTGTTCTTGCTCCAGCCTTAAACCGATGATCAGCACCCGGACGTTTGTCACACGCGGTTACCGTTGCTCTGATCTGTGGACAATATGTTGTAACTTTAGCCGGAAATCACTTCATTGTATCATGAAGATAATAATCGCCATCATGTCATCCGAAATGTAAATTGCATTTGAAATTTGCTGCGTTGACAGTAGTACGAACCACACCGACAACAGCTGAGAAACCCGAGAACAACGCTGGATAGAACATCAAGAATGAGAAGACAAGGGATTGAGGCTCGACTCGTGGCCAAGATCTGGAACGAACCAAGACTACCAAGTGAAGAGACGCCACACCAAGAGCGTGATACGTTTAAAAATTGTTGACAGCCACGAGACAAACATGATAATTTCAAAAGTTCTGTAAAAGCTTTCAAATCTGATAATGGGCAAAGGTCCTCACAAATGCTGAGTCATGAATGTTTTATTCCGATCACATGGATTAGGCCTCGCTCTGCACTTGGGCTTATCTCGGTCTCTCCATTCCCATAATCAGCCCAATGCTCTTTTATTAATCCATTTAGTGCTTCCTTGAATCGCTTGCCCAAAGTCCTATAATGGTACCTTCCGGAAGTGACAAATGGCCTCTTCTAGCTCCAGCCTTAAGCCGATGATTAGCACCTGGAGGTGCATCACACGGACTTGCCCTTGCTCTGATCTGTAGACAATTTGTTGTAACTTTAGCCAGAAATCACTTCGTTGCTATCACAAAGTTCATGGTCGACATCAAGTCGTCCGGAATGTCAATTGCATTTGAAACTTTGTGCGTTGGCAGAGGACAAACCACATCGACAAAAGCTTTGAAACTGGGAGCAACGATGGATAGAACACCAAAATTGAGAAGACCAGGATTTGGGGATTGACACGTAGCCAAGATCTGGAACGAACCAAGACTTTGAAGTTAAGAAACTCCACACACGAGCATGACAAGTTTCGAATTGTTGAACGCCATGAGATAAACTCGATAACTTCAAAAGTTATTCAAAAGCTTTCAAATCTGATGATGGGCCAAGGTCCTCACAATTGCTGATTCATGGATGTTTTATTCCGATCTCATGGATTAGGCCTCGCTCTGCACTTGGGCTTATCTCGGTCTCTCCGTTCCCATAATCTGCCCAATGCTCTTTTATTAATCCATTTAGTGCTTCCTTGAATCACTTGCCCAAATTCCTATAATGGGACGTTCTCGAAGTGACAAATGGTCTCTTCTAGCTCCAGCATTAAGCCGATGATTAGCACCTAAACGTGCATCAGACGGAGTTGCCCCTGCTCTGATCTATGGACAATATGCTGCAACATCAGCCGGAAATCACTTCATTGCTATCACGAAGATCATGATCGCCATCAAGTCGTCCGAAATGTAAATTGCATTTGAAATTTCCTGCGTTGACAGTAGGACAACCCACACCGACAACAGGTATGAAACCCGGGAAGAACGATGGATGGAACACCAAAAAAGAGAAGACAAGGTTTGAGGCTTGACCGTAGCCATGATCCAGAACAAACAAAGACTACGAAGTGTGGAAATGCTACACCACGAGGGTGACAAGTTTTGAAATGTTGAACGCCACAAGATAAACCCGGTAATTTCAGAAGTTCTATAAAAGCTTTCAAATCTGATAATGGGCAAAGGTCCTCACAAATGCTGGGTCATGGGTGTTTTATTCCGATTACATGGATTAGGACCTGCTCTGTACTTGGGCTTATCTACACCCCTCCCCTCCCATAATCAGCCCAATTCTCTTTTATTAATCTATTTAGTGCTTCCATGGATCGCTTACCCAAAGTCCTATAATGGGACCTTCCGGAATTGACAATTGGTCTCTTCTAGCTCCAGCATTAAGCCGATGATTAGCACCTAGACGTTCATTACACGGAGTTGCCGTTGCTCTGGTCTGCGGGCAATATGTTGTGACTTTAGCCGGAAATCACTTCATCGCTATAACGAAGACAATGATCACCATCAAGTCATCCGAAATGTGAATTGCATTTGAAATTTCTTGCATTGATAGTAGGACGAACCACACCGACAACAACTATGAAACCCAGGAACAACGCTTGATAGAACACCAACAATGAGATGACATGGGATTGAGGCTTGACTCCTCGCCAAGATGTGGAACGAACCAAGGCTATAAAGTGAAGAGACGCCACACCAAGAGCATGATAAGCTTAAAATTGTTGAAACCCACAAGATAAACAAGATAATTTCAAAAGTTTTGTAAAAGCATTCAAATCTGATAATAGGCAAAGGTCCTCACAAATGCTGAGTCATGGATGCTTTATTCCGATCACATGGATTAGGCCTCGCTCTGCACTTGGGCTTATCTTGGTCTCTCCATTCCCATAATCAGCCCAATGCTCTTTTATTGATCCATTTAGTGCTTCCTTGAATCGCATGTCCAAAGTCCTTTAATGGGACCTTCCGGAAATGACAATTGGTCTCTTCTAACTCTAGCCGTAAGCCAATGATTAGCACGAGGATGTGCATCAGATGGAGTTGCCCTTGCTATGATCTGCGGACAATATGTTGCAACTTTACGGGTAAATCACTTCATTGCTGTCATGAAGATCATGATCCCCATCAACTCGCCCGAAAAGTAAATTGCGTTTGTAATTTCCTGCATTAATAGTAGGATAACCCACACCGACAACATGTATGAAACCCGAGAAGAACGATGGATAGAACACCAAAAAAGAGAGGACAAGGTTTTAAGGCTTGAGCAGTAGCCAAGATCTGGGATGACCAAAGTCTATGAAGTGAGGAAATGCTACACCACGAGCGTGATACGTTTTGAATGGTGGAACGCCACGAGATAAGCCCGATAATTTCAAAAGTTCTGGAAAAGTTTTCAAATATGATAAAGGGCAAAGGTCCTCACCTGGGTCATGGATGTTTTATTCCGATCACAGAGATTAGGCCTCGCTGTGCACTAGGGCTTATCTCGGTCTCTCCAGTCCCATAATTAGCCCAATGCTCTTTTATTAATCCATTTAGTGCTTCGTTGAATCGCTTGCCCAAAGTGCCTTAATGGGACCTTCCGGAAGTGACAATTGGTGTCTTCTAACTCTAGCCATTAGCCGATGATTGGCACCTGGATGTGCATCAGACGGAGTTGCCCTTGCTTTGATCTGCGGACAATATGTTGCAACTTTAGGGAGAAATCACTTCATTGCTACCATGAAGATCATGATCGCCATGAAGTTGCCCAAAAGATAAATTGCGTTTGAAATTTCCTGCATAGGCAGTAGGACAAACCACACCGACAACAGCTGCGAAACTCGGGAAGAACGATGGATAGAACACAAAAAATGAGAAGACAATGGTTTCAGGCCCGACCCATAGCCAATATCTGGAACAAACAAAGACTACGAAGTTCTGTAAAGCTTTCAAATCTGATAATGGGCAAAGGTCCTCACAAATGCTGAGTCATGGATGTTTTATTCCGATCACATGGATTAGGCCTCACTCTGCACTTGGGCTTATCTCGGTCTCTCCATTCCCACAATCAGCCCGATACTCTTTTATTAATACATTTAGTGCTTCCTTGAATCGCTTGCCCAAAGTCCTATAATGGGACTTTCCGGATGTGACAAATGGTCTCTTCTAGCTCCAGCCTTAAGCCGATGATTAGCACCTGGAGGGGCATCACATGGATTTGCCCTTGCTCTGATTTGTAGACAATATGTTGCAACTTTAGTAAGAAATCACTTCATTGCTATCACGAAGATCATTGTCGACATCATGTCGTCCGAAATGTAAATTGCATTTGAAACTCTGTGCGTTGACAATAGGACGAGCCACACGGACAAAAGCTTTGAAAACGGAAACAACGATGGATAGAACACCAAAATTGAGAAGACCATGATTTAAAGATTGACACGTGGCCAAGTTCTGGAATGAACCAAGACTTCAAAGTGATGAAACTCCACACCATGAGCATGACAAGTTTCGAATTGTTGAACGCCATGAGATAAACTCGATAACTTCTAAAGTTATGTAAAAGCTTTCAAATCTAATAATGGGCAAAGGTAATTGCTGAGTCATGGATGTTTTATCCCGATCACATGGATTAGGCCTCGCTCTGCACTTGGGCTTATCTCGGTCTCTCCATTCCCATAATCAGCCCATTGCTCTTTTATTAATCCATTTAGTGCTTCCTTGAATCGCTTGCCCAAAGTCCTATAATGGGACCTTCCGGAAGTGAAAATTGGCCTCTTCCAGCTCCAGCCTTAAGCCGATGATTAGCACCTGGACGTTCATCACACGAAGCTGCCGTTGCTTTGATCTATGGACAATATGTTGTAACTTTAGCCGGAAATCACTTCATTGCTATCACGAAGATAATGATCGCCATCATGTCGTCCGAAATGTAAATTGCATTTGAAATTTCTTGCATTGACAGTAGAACGAACCACACTGACATCAGCTACAAAACCCGGCAACAACGCTGGATAGAACACCAAGAATGAGAAGACAAGGGATTGAGGCTTGACTTGTGGCCAAGATCTGGAACGAACCAAGACTACCAAGTGAAGAGACGCCACACCAAGAGCGTGATATGTTTAAAAATTGTTGAAAGCGACGAGATAAACACGATAATTTCAATAGTTCTGTAAAAGCTTTCAAATCTGATAATGGGCAAAGGTCCTCACAAATGCTGAGTCATGGATGTTTTATTCCGATCACATGGATTAGGCCTCGCTCTGCACTTGGGCTTATCTCGGTCTCTCCATTCCCATAATCAGCCCAATGCTCTTTTATTAATCCATTTAGTGCTTCCTTGACTCGCTTGCCCAAAGTCCTATAATGGGACCTTTCAGAAGTGACAAATGGTTCTTCTAGCTCCAGCCTTAAGCCGATAATTAGCACCTGGAGGGGCATCACACGGACTTGCCCTTGCTCTGATATGTAGACAATATGTTATAAGTTTAGCCAGAAATCACTTCATTGCTATCGCAAAGATCATGGTCGACATCAAGTCCTCCGAAATGCAAATTGCGTTTGAAACATTGTGCGTTGACAGTAGGACGAACCACACCGACAAAAGCTTCGAAACTGGGAACAATGATGGATAGAACACCAAAATTGAGAAGACCAGGGTTTGAGGATTGACACGTAGCCATGGTCTGGAATGAACCAAGACTTCGAAGTGGAGAAACTCCAGACCATGAGCATGACAAGTTTTGACTTGTTGAATGCCATGAGATAAACTCGATAACTTCAAAAGTTATGCCAAAGCTTTCAAATCTGATAATGGGCAAAGGTCCTCACAATTGCTGAGTCATGGATTTTTTTCTGATCACAAGGATTAGGCCTCGCTCTGCAATTGGGCTTATCTCTGTCTCTCAATTCCCATAATCAGCCCAATGCTCTTTTATTAACCCATTTGATGCTTCCTTGAATCGCTTGCACAAATTCCAACAATGGGACGTTCCGGAAGTGAAAAATGGTCTCTTCTAGCTCCAGCCATAAGCCAATGATTAGCACCTGGATGTGCATCAGACGGAGTTGCCCTTGCACTTATCTGCAGAAAATATGTTGCAATTTCAGCCGGAAATCACTTCATTGCTATCACGGAGATCATGATCGCCATCAAGTCATCCGAAATGTAAATTGCATTTGAAATTTCCTGCGTTGACAGCAGGGCAACCCACACCAAAAACAGGTATGAAACCTGGGAAGAACGATGGATAGAACACCAAAAAAGAGAAGACAAGGTTTTGAGGCTTGAGCGGTAGCGAAGATCTGGAACAAACAAAGACTACGAAGTGAGGAAACGCTACACCACGAGCGTCATAAGTTTTGAATTGTTGAACGCCACAAGATAGACCCGATAATTTCAGAAGTTCCGTAAAATCTTTCAAATATGATAACGGGCGAAGGTCCTCACAAATGTTGGGTCATGGGTGTTTTATTCCGATTACATGGATTAGGGCCCCTTCTGCACTTGGGCTTATCTCGATCTCTCCACTCCCATAATCTGCCCAATGCTCTTTTATTAATCCATTTAGTGCTTCCATGGATCACTTGCACAAAGTCCTAAAATGGGACCTTCCGGAAGTGACAATTGGTCTCTTCTAGCTCCAGCCTTAAGCCGATAATTCGCACCTAGATGTTCATCACACGGAGTTGCCGTTGCTCTGATCTGCGGACAATATGTTGTTACTTTAGTCAAAATCACTTCATTGCTATCACGAAGACAATGATCACCATCAAGTCGTCCGAAATGCAAATTGCATTTTAAATTTCCTGCGTTGATAGCAGGACCCACCCCCACCGACAATAGCTATGAAACCTGAGAACAATGCTGGATAGAACACCAACAATGAGAAGACAAGGGATTGAGGCTTTACTCCTGGCCAAGATCTGGAACGAACAAAGACTATAAAGTGAAGAGTCGCCACACCAAGAGATAAGCTTAAAATTGTTGAAAACCACGAGATAAACAGATAATTTCAAAAGTTCTGTAAAAGCATTCAAATATGGTAATGGGCAAAAGTCCACACAAATGCTGAGTCATGGATTTTTTACTCCAATCACATGGATTAGTCCTCACTCTGCACTTGGGCTTATCTCGATCTCTCCATTCCCTTAATCAGCCCAATGCTCTCGTATTAATCCATTTATTGCTTCGCTGAATCGCTTGCCCAATGTGCTTTAATGGGACTTTCCGGAAGTGACAATTGGTGTCTTCTAACTCAAGTCGTAAGCCGATGATTAGAACCTGGATGTGCATCAGACGGAGTTGCACTTGCTCTGATCTGCAGACAATACGTTGCAACTTTAGGGGTAAATCACTTCATTGCTATCATGAAGAACATGATCGCCATGAAGTCGCTCGAAATGTAAATTGCGTTTGAAACTTTGTGCGTTGACAGTAGGACAAACCACACCGACAGAAGCTTTGAAACCGGGAACAACGATGGATAGAACACCAAAATTGAGAAGACCAGGGTTTGAGGATTGACATGTAGCAAAGATCTGGAACGAACCAAGACTTCGAAGTGAAGAAACTCCACACCATGAGCATTACAAGTTTCGAATTGTTGAACGCCATGAGATAAACTCGATAACTTCAAAAGTTATGTAAAAGCTTTCAAATCTGATAATCGACAAAGGTCCTCACAATTGCTGAGTCATGGATGTTTTATTCCGATCACATGGATTAGGCCTCGCTCTGCACTTGGGCTTATCTCGATCTCTCTATTCCCATAATCAGCCCAATGCTCTTTTATTAATCCATTTAGTGCTTCCTTGAATCGCTTGCCCAAATTCCTATAATGGGACCTTCCGGAATTGACAATTGGTCTCTTCTAGCTCCAGGCTTAAGCTAATGACTAGCACCTGGACGTTCATCACACGGAGTTGCCGTTACTCTGATTTGCGGACAATATTTTTTGACTTGAGTCGGAAATCACTTCATCGCTATCACGAAGACAATGATCACCATTAGGTCGTCAGAGATGGAAATTGCATTCGAAATTTCCTGCATTGATAGTTGGACGAGCCACACCGACAATAGCTATGAAACCCGAGAACAACACTGGATAGAACACCAAAAATGAGAGGACAAGGGATTGAGGCTTGGCTCCTGGCCAAGATCTGGAACGAACCAAGACTACCAAGTGAAGAGACGCCACACCAAGAGCATGATAAGCTTAAAATTGCTGAAAGCCACGAGATAAACATGATAATTTCAAAAGTTCTGTAAAAGCTTTCAAATCTGATAATGGGCAAAGGTCCTCACAAATGCTGAGTCATGGATATTTTATTCCGATCACATTGATTAGGCCTCGCTCTGTACTTGGGCTTATCTCGGTCTCTCCATTCCCATAATCAGCCCAATGCTCTTTTATTAATCCATTTAGTGCTTCCTTGAACGCTTGCCCAAAGTGCTTTAATTGGACCTTCCGGAAGTGACAATTGGTGTCTTCTAACTCTAGCCGTAAGCCGATGATTAGAACCTGGATGTGCATGAAACGGAGCTGCCCTTGCTCTGATAGGTGAACAATATGTTGCAACTTTAGGGGTAAATCACTTCATTGCTATCATGAAAATCATGATGGCCATGAAGTCGCCCGAAATGTAAATTGCGCTTGAAATTTCCTGCTTTGACAGTAGGACAACCCACACCGACAAAAGGTATGAAACTCGGGAAGAACGATGGATAGAACACCAAAAAAGAGAAGACAAGGTTTTGAGGCTTGAGCAGTAGCCAAGATCCGGAACGAACAAAGACTACGAAGTGAGGAAACGCTACACCATGAGCGTGATAAGTTTTCAATTGTTGAATGCCACGAGATAAACCCGATAATTTCAGAAGTTCTGTAAAAGCTTTCAAATCTGATAACGGGAAAAGGTGTCACGACCCGAATCAAGCCATGACTTGATTCGTGGCCATGACCAATCATGATCAATCAAATAAGGTTGTGTAAGCGTGTGACTCGTTTAAAACACTGTAGTGCACTGAATTAACCCTATTTTTTTCATGCCTGATTAAAATAACTCGTACTTGATCATTCAGAGCAAACTATACCATAAGAAACTCAATTGTTATTACAACTCTTTTACTTGCATTTACATGTGTACAAGACTTGAAATTAAGTCCATATTCATGTCCTACATCCTATGTAGACCCTTGAAGAGACTTATCCAAAAGGATCACCATGGCTGACCACTATATGTACCTTCTATCCAAACGAACGACTTCAAAAACACTTCTAGGTATATCCACCGCTCCTAGTCCCAAACTTCAACTCTTATGATCTGAAATGTTAAAATCAAAGGGTGAGCTTGCATTGCTCAGTAAGTTGACAATCCATAGTTCAAACATTAAAATCCATCAACTACAATGAAAGCTATTCGGTACAATCATTTCAATTCACAATAGAAGCAACATTCAACCACCAGGAAGTATTCATACTTACTTGTAGACACCATATAGGTTTGCACAGGCAACAATATAACTTGATTATGCAAGATCATATAATTTAGTGGAACCATGAGTGAGTGCAATATTCAACAACTATCTAATGACCTATTAGCTTTATGGATGCATGCACGTAACCGACTGGCCAGTGGACCCTTCTGGGTAATCGTAAACATTACCAACCGATCAGTGGTCCATTCATCCCTTCCGGGATCATATCATCGTGTTCCTCATGGGAACCTTCTGTATCAACTTTCTTATAACATATACCAACTGATTAGTGGCCATTCGTCCCTTCCGGGACATCCCTCTTGAGGGATATTCGTATAATTTGTCCCTTGCGGGATATGCATATGCTTGCATGCTATGGATGCTTCAATCACTTAGGCACTTATATAGCCCGATCATGTGACATATTAATGTTGCACATTCATGTCAATTAAATATATCCCACTCTTATGGGAATCAAAGAAATGTCAGCAATATGCCCCATTCACATACCCATCCAAAATGGATCATCATCTTCAGCAAGCTTAATGGAGCTTAAGCACAGTTCTTAAGAATAATTAAACTTGTCTTATCATGCTAATCCAGCTTATGACCACCTAAGCCATCTCATAAAACTCTGCAATGTAGTAATCGAATGTCACTAATCAAGCTTGGTACTTTCTAGTTACACCAATTAAACCTTAACACAGCAACAAAGCATACAATATCATGCTAATCATGCTTAATTAAACTTAATTATGCTCATTAACCTCTAATCACAATAACTTAAACATGGCAGATTAGCAAACATCATTGATCAATTAACTAAATCACACACATTAAAATATTCATCACATCATTCTAATGATGCTGAAAACATGTTCAAATACATCTCTAGAATACCATTGATCCTTCAATCAATAGCAATACTGCTATACCAATTCAAAGAAGTAAATAACTGACTTATATAAACTAATCACCACCTACTTAAGCTAACAATGATCTTAGCTAACATCAATAAACATCAAAGCTAATGAATATTGATGTTTAAACTGTGGAAAACCAACTTACATGCAAGGCTTTCAGATCTCTTCTTCCACCTGCAATCTCTCTCTCTCTCTCTATATGGTTTGCTTCCATGGCTGCAAATGGTGATTAAAGTGAGCTATATTTGTCTGAGGAAGGAGAGCTAGCTGAGTTATAGGACAGGTGTCACCACACCCCTACACCACTCTTTTTGACTTTTTGCTAATTCTTTCCCCAAATACTTTCTGCCACTTCCCTAAATATATATCATTATCCCATTCACAAATTCGTCCAAAGCAGAGTTGGGCTGGAAATGGGCTTCACTTTGGGCCTAAATCCAAGTAATTATATCAGACTTCATAGCCCAATCCAAATTCATCATAGGCCTTTAGATGTTTTATGTAATCTTGGCCAATTTGTATGCCTAATTCAATAATCTAATTCCATTTGATCTTCAATTATAGTTAAGCTCAAAACAAGATATGTTGTAACATCAAGATGTGTCTAAGCCCAATCTAAGAGGTGAATATGCAAAAGAGTATTTAGATCCAATTCAGGTTATAAGATAAGCAATGTAGCTTTTAGATCTAATCTAGGTGCACTAGCAAGTCGAGTTATAAAATGTACCCCTGTTAAATCCATCTAGGCATATTGGTATTGGGTTATCACAAAAGGTCCTCCCAAATGCTGAGTCACGGATGTTTTATTCCGATCACATAGATTAGGCCTTGCTCTGCACTTGGGCTTATTTCGGTCTCTCCATTCCCATAATCAGCCCAATGCTCTTTTATTAATCCATTTAGTGCCTAGTTGAATCGCTTGCCCAAACTGCCTTAATGTGACCTTCCAAAAGTGACAATTGGTGACTTCTAACTCTAGCCATAAGCCATTGATTAGCACCTAGATGTGCATCAGACGGAGTTGCCCTTGCTCTGATCTGCGGACATTGCAACTCTAGGTGAAATCACTTCATTGCTATCATGAGGATCATGATCGCCATGAAGTCGCCTGAAATGTAAAATGCATTCGGAATTTCCTCCATTGGGAGTTGGGCAAACCACACCGACAACAGCTTTGAAACCTGGGAAGAATGATGGATAGAAGACAAAAAATGAGAAGACAATGGTTTGATGCATGAGCCGTAGCCAAGATCTAGAACGAACAAAGACTACGAAGTAAGGAAACGCCATACCACGAGTGTGATAAGTTTGGAATTGTTGAACGCCACGAGATAAACTCGATAATTACAGTAGTTCTGTAAAAGCTTTCAAATCTGATAATGGGAAAAGGTCCTCACAATTGCTGAGTCATGGATGTTTTATTCCGATCACATGGATTAGGCCCCGCTCTGCACTTGGGCTTATCTCGATCTCTCCACTCCCATAATTAGCCCAATGCTCTTTTATTAATCCAATTAGTGCTTCCATGGATCGCTTGCCCAAAGTCCTATAATGGGACCTTTCGGGAGTGACAATTGGTGTCACGACCCGAATCAACCCATGACTTGATTCGTGGACATGACCAATCATGATTGATCAAATAAGGTTGTGTACGCGTGTAACTCGTTTAAAACACTGTAGTGCACCGAATCAACATCATTCCTTTCATTCCTGATCAAAACAACTCGTACTTGATCATTCAGAGCAAACTATACTGTAAGAAACTCAATTGTTATTACAACTCTTTTACTTGCATTTACATGTGTACAAGTCTTGAAATTAAGTCCATATTCATGTCCTACATCCTATGTAGACCCTTGAAGAGACTTATCCAAAAGGATCACCATGGCTGACCACTATATGTACCTTCTATCCAAACGAACGACTTCAAAAACACTTCTAGGTATATCCACCGCTCCTAGTCCCGAACTTCAACTCCTATGCTCTGAGATGTTAAAATCAAATGGTGAGCTTGCATTGCTCAGTAAGTTGACAATCCATAGTTCAAACATTAAATCCATCAACTACAATGAAAGCTACTCAGCACAATCGTTTCAATTCATAATAGAAGTAACATTCAACCACCAGGAAGTATTCATACTTACTTGTAGACACCATATAGTTTGCGCAGGCAACAATATAACTTGATTATGCAAAATCATATAATAGTGGAACCATGAGTGAGTGCAATACTCAACAACTATCTAATGACCTATTAGCTTTGTGGATGCATGCACGTTACCGACTGGCCAGTGGACCCTTCCGGGTAATTGTAAACATTACCAACCGATCAGTGGTCCATTCATCCCTTCCGGGATCATATCATCGTGTTCCTCATGGGAACCTTCTGTATCAACTTTCTTATAACATATACCAACTGATCAGTGGCCATTCATCCCTTCCAAGACATCCCTCTTGAGGGATATTGGTATCATTTGTCCCTTGCGGGATATGCATATGCTCGCATGCTATGTATGCTTCAATCACTTATGCACTTATATAGCCCGATCATGTGGCATATTCATGTTGCACATTCATGTCAATTAAATATATCCCACTCTTATGGGAATCAAAGAAATGTCAGCAATATGCCTCATTCACATAACCATCCAAAATGGATCATCACCTTCAGCAAGCTTAATGGAGCTTAAGCACAATTCTTAAGAATAATTAAACTTGTCTTATCATGCTAATCCAGCTTATGACCACTTAAGCCATCTCATAAAACTCTGCAATGTAGTAATCGAATGTTACTAATCAAGCTTGGTACTTTTTAGTTACACCAATTAAGCCTTAACACAGCAATAAAGTATACAATATCTAATAATCATGCTTAATTAAACTTAATTATACTCACTAACCTCTAATCACAACAACTTAAACATGGCAGATTAGCAAACATCATTGATCAATTAACTCAATCAAACACATTAAAATATTCATCACAACATTCTAATGATGCTGAAAATAGGTTCAAATACATATCTAGAATACCATTGATCCTTCAATCAATAGCAATACTGCTATACCAATTCAAAGAAGTAAATCTCGTAACTGACTTATGTAAACTAATCACCACCTACTTAAGCTAAGAAGGATCTTAGCTAACATCAAAGCTAATGAATATTGATGTTTAAACTGTGGAAAACCAACTTACATGCAAGGCTTTCAGATATCTTCTTCCACCTGCAATCTCTCTCCTCTCTCTCTCTCTCTCTCTCTCTCTCTATTATTTGCTTCCATGGCTGCAAATAGTGATTAAAGTGAGCTATATTTATTTGAGGAAGGAGAGCTAGCTGAGTTGTAGAACAAATGTCACCACACCCCTGCACAACTCTTTTTAACTTTTTGCTAATTCTCTCCCCAAATACTTTCTGCCACTTCCCTATATATATCATTATCCAATTCACAATTACATTCAAAGTAGAGCTGGGCTGGAAATGGGCTTCACTTTGGGCCTAAATCCAAGTAATTATATCAGACTTCATAGCCCAATCCAAATGCATCATAGCCCTTTATATGTTTTATGTAATCTTGGCCAATTTGTATGCCTAATTCAATAATCTAATTCCATTTGATCTTCAATTATAGTTCAGCTCAAAACAAGATATGTTGTAAGATCAAGATGTGTCTAAGCCCAATTTAAGAGATGAATATACAAAAGAGTATTTAGATCCAATTCAGGTTATCAAATAAGCAATGTTGCTTTTAGATTTAATCTAGGCGCACTGGCAAGTCGAGTTATAAAATGTACCCCTGTTAAATCCATCTAGGCATATTGGTAGTGGGTTATCACATTCTACCCCCCTTAAGAGAATTTCGTCCTCGAAATTTGACGTACCTCACTCAACAAATAGATAGGGGTACCGATTCTTCATATCCTCCTCACGTTCCCAGGTGGCTTCGTCAGTATCATGGTGTTGCCACTAAACTTTCACCAATTGAATTACCTTCGACCTAAGCTCTTGTTCCTTCCGATCCAGAAGTTGAATAGGCTTCTCTTCATATGAAATATCCTCTTTGAACTGTATTGGTTTGAAATTAATCACATGAGATGGATTTGGTTCATACTTCCTTAACATTGATGTGTGGAACACATTCTGCACATTCGCCGACTTAGGAGGTAATGCCAGCTGATAAGCAGCAGCCCTGACTTTCTCAAGTATCTCAAACGGACCAATATACCGTCGACTCAGCTTTCCTTTCTTGCCGAACCTCATAACACCCTTTGATGGAGATATCTTCAAGAATACATGATCACCTTCCTTAAATTCAAGTGGTCTTCTCCGATTTTCTGCATAACTCTTCTGTCTGCTTTGTGCTGTTCGTAGTCTTTCCCAAATGAGCTTGATTTTGTCATTTGTGATCTGAATCAACTCCGGGCCCGTTAGTTTCTGCTCACCAGCCTCTTCCCAACAAATTGGTGACCGACACTTCCTTCCATATAATGCCTCATATGGTGCCATCCCAATACTACTCTGATAGCTATTATTATATGCAAACTCCACTAGAAATATATGATTATCCCAGCTACCACCGAAGTCCATAACACAAGCACGGAGCATATCTTCGAGGGTTTGAATAGTCTCCTCTTATTGACCATCTGTTTGAGGATGAAAGGCCGAGCTGAATTGCAATTTAGTCCCTAATGCTTGTTGCAAAGCTTTCCAGAAATGTGATGTAAAGGGAGAATCCCGATCGGATGTGATTGTGGTGGGCACTCCATGCAGTCGAACAATGTCTTCAATATAGATCTTTGCAAGCTTGTCTAAAGTATAATCCACTCTGAGAGGAAGGAAATAAGCAGATTTCGTCAGTCGATCAACAACAACCCATATTGCATTATGGCCCTTTGCAGTCCTCGGTAATCCTTGAACAGAGTCCATCGTCACATCTACCCATTTCCATTGAGGGATTGGCAGCGGCTGCAAAGTACCTCCAGGTCTCTGGTGCTCTGCTTTAACCTGTTGACAAACCAAGCATTTTGATACAAACTCAGCAATATCCTTCTTCATACCACTCCACCAATAATGTTCCCAAAGATTACGATACATTTTTGTGCTGCCAGGATGGAGTTCAATGTGCTTCTTCCAAAATACATCTTCGGATGTCTATATCATTCGGACGTAGAGCCTTCCCCTGAACCGCAATATACCATCCTCAAGAACATGAAAATCAAGATGCTTTTCCCTATTCTTAGTATCTTGAAGTGCCAATAATTGAGTGTCATTCTGTTGTGCTTGCTTAATTCTATGGAGCAATAGTGGTTCAATCTTCATTGTAGCTAGAATCACATTACTACTCTTCACAATAAATTTGAATTCTGAATCCCTTACTTCTTCAAAGAGCATCCATTCTTTAATCATCAAAGAGGTTAGAGAAGCTGACTTCCTGCTCAATGCATCAGCAACAATATTGGCCTTACCTGGATGGTATAAAATGGTGCAATCGTAATCCTTTAAGAGGTCCAACCATCGTCGTTGTCTCATATTCAGCTCTTTTTGTGAAAATAAGTACTTCAAGCTCTTGTGATCAGTATATATATCAAACTTCTCCCCATAAAGATAATGCCTCCATATTTTCAATGCAAAGACGACGGCAGCAAGTTCAAGATCATGAGTCGGATACCGCTGTTTATATTCCTTCAATTGTCTAGATGCATAAGCAACCACTCTTTCATTCTGCATTAGAACACAACCCAAGCCCTTATGTGAAGCATCAGTATAGATCACATATCCTCCAAAACCAGATGGAATGATCAAAATGGGTGCAGTCGTTAATCGCCTCTTCAACTCTTGAAAACTCATCTCGCATTCATCTGGCCAGCTAAACCTAGCACCTTTCCGTAGAAGTCTTGTAAGCGGAGTAGCAATGGGAGAAAATCCTTCCACAAACCTTCCATTGTAACCTGCAAGTCCCAAGAAGCTTCGAACCTCAGTCACATTGGTTGGCCTTTCCCAATTGATTATAGCTTCTATTTTGGATGGATCAACGCATATGCCTTCCTTGGTAATGACATGTCCCAAGAATACAACCCTGTCAAGCCAAAACTCACACTTGCTGAACTTGGCATATAATTGGTGCTCTTTGAGGTTCTGCAAAATAATTCTCAAGTGTTCTTTGTGTTCTGCACGACTCTTAGAATAGATCAAGATATCATCAATGAAGACAATCACAAGTTTTTCTAAGAAAGGCTTGAAGGTTCTATTCATGAGATCCATAAAGGCTGCTAGTGCATTAGTCAAACCAAACGGCATAACAAGAAACTCATAATGGCCATATCGTGTCCTGAATGCCGTCTTAGGAACATCATCTCTACTGACTTTGAGCTGGTGATACCCTGATCTAAGATCAATTTTGGAGAAAACCTCAGTCCCTTGTAATTGGTCGAACAGATCATCCATTCTACGCAATGGATACTTGTTCTTCACTGTCACTCTATTCAATTGCCTGTAATCCATGCATAGTCTCAAGGATCCATCCTTCTTCTTTACAAACAATACTAGAGCACCCCATGGAGATACACTAGGCTGAATGAAACCCTTCTCCAAAAGTTCTTGCAATTGCTCTTTTAATTCCTTCAGTTCTACAGGAGCCATTTGATAAGGAGCCTTCAAAATAGGAGTTGTTCTAGGAAGTAACTCAATAGAGAACTCAATTTCCCTATCAGGGGGGTAGGCCTGGTAATTCTTCTGGGAATACATTTGGAAATTCTCTAGTGATAGGAACATCATCTATGCTTACCCTTTCCTTTTTATCCTCTACTACATAGGCAAGGAAACCCTCACACCCCTTGCTAAGTAATTTGTTAGCTTTAATGTATGAGATCAAAGAGCAAGTACCAGACTCCCTATTTCCCACAAAATAAAATATAGGCTAATTGGGAATAGTAAATGTAACTACTTTCCTGTTGCAATCTAGGCAAGCATGATAAGTAGAAAGCCAATCCATGCCTAGAATCACATCAAAGTCACTCATTGGTAAAACAATCAAATCAGCATCCAAGTTCCTATCACCCAATTGGATAATGCATGATTTGTAAACCATATCAGAAATCAGGGATCTCCAGCAGGAGTGGACACTGCTAACTGGTGTCCCAACGGTTCCGGGTTGGTCTTCAAATGCCGTGTAAAATGAGGAGAGACAAAGGAATGTGTAGAACCAGAATCCATCAAGATATAAGCCATATTACCGAATATCGGGAGGTTACCTGTAATTACAGAGTTTGAGGCTTCAGCATCCCTCTCCGTAAGAGCATAAACCCTTCCCTGTACATTCGGCTTTTGTGCCCTCGCTCCCGAGTTAGTTAGATTCTGTTGTTGCATCTGGGGGCAATCTTTGATCTTGTGGTCAGTTCTTCCACATCTGAAACATGCTCCCAATCCTGCACGACAGGGTGGCCAGTGGGCTTTTCCACATTTATCACATCGGTTGTAATTCTGTTGAGGTTGCTCTTTTTGTATCGGAGCCTTCTCCTTAGACCTCTTAAAATCATAACTTTTAGGCTTCAACTGTTGAGAATAAGAAGGAGAACCTCTCTCTTTGTTTTTCTGCCCTTGCTCTGAATGATATTCGACTATATCTTTCTCCACCAATTGAGCTCTTTCATAGACATCATCATATACTCGTAACTTCAGCGCAGCAAGTCTACTCTTAATGGCAGGCCTCAAGCCCCTCTCAAACTTCTTAGCTCTCTCACATTCATCAGCAATGAGTTGACGTGCAAACTTGGATAATTCTGCAAAACGCGCTTCATATTGATCCACAGTCATATTGCCTTGCTCTAGCTTCGGGAAATCGATAACCTTTTGATCCCGCGCACAATCAGAAAAGTATTTCCCGAGGAAGACCTCAACGAATCTCCTCTAGGTAATAGCCTGACCACCAACCATAAGTCTCGGCTTCGTTGCTCTCCACCAATGTTCAGCATTGCCTTCAAGCATAAGCTCAGAAAAAATGATCATATCCTCTTCACAACAGGTCAAGGCTGTAAATATCTTCTCTAGCTTATTAATCCAACACTCAGCTTCTGCCGGATCACCGGTCCCTTGAAATTTAGGAGGATTAAGTTTCATAAATTGTTCCACAGCACATCTCTTGACAGCCTCAGCTTGTTCACCTCGAGCAGCATTATCCCGATCATGTTGAGTCATTTGAGCCCTCATAATGTCCGTCATTTGATCCAAAGCATGAAAAATACCCTCCAATCGAGGATCTGGACTCCTGTTGTTTCCCCTCATTCAGATATACCTTAAATGCAAGCAAAATGCACATACATTGAATAAATCATTCAAACATCAACCCTAGACTCTTGACACAACTAGACAAGTCTAGGATCACTTTTGTAGCCTATCGCTCTGATACCATAAATGTCACGACCCGAATCAACCCATGACTTGATTCATGGCCATGACCAATCATGATCGATCAAATAAGGTTGTGTAAGCGTGTAACTCGTTTAAAACACTGTAGTGCACTGAGTCAACCCTATTCCATTCATGCCCGATTAAAACAACTCGTACTTGATCATTCAGAGCAAACTATACCGTAAGAAACTCAATTGTTATTACAACTCTTTTACTTGCATTTACATGTGCACAAGACTTGAAATTAAGTCCATATTCATGTCCTACATCCTATGTAGACCCTTGAAGAGACTTATCCAAAAGGATCACCATGGCTGACCACTATATGTACCTACTACCCAAACGAACAAATCTTCAGAAACACTTCTAGATATATCCACCGCTCCTAGTCCCGAACTTCAACTCCTATGCTCTGAGATGTTAAAATCAAACGGTGAGCTTGCATTGCTCAGTAAGTTGACAATCCATAGTTCAAACATTAAAATCCATCAACTACAATGAAAGCTATTCCGCACAATCGTCTCAATTCATAATAGAAGTAACATTCAACCACCAGGAAGTATTCATACTTACTTGTAGACACCATATAATTTGCACAGGCAACAATATAACTTGATTATGCAAAATCATATAATAGTGGAACCATGAGTGAGTGCAATACTCAACAACTATCTAATGACCTATTAGCTTTGTGGATGCATGCACGTTACCGACTGGCCAGTGGACCCTTCTGGGTAATCGTAAACATTACCAACCGATCAGTGGTCCATTCATCCCTTCCGGGATCATATCATCGTGTTCCTCACGGGAACCTTTTGTATCAACTTTCTTATAACATATACCAACTTATCAGTGGCCATTCGTCCCTTCCAAGACATCCCTCTTGAGGGCTATTGGTATCATTTGTCCCTTGCGGGATATGCATATGCTTGCATGCTATGTATGCTTAAATCACTTATGCACTTATATAGCCCGATCATGTGGCATATTCATGTCAATTAAATATATCCCAATCTTATGGGAATCAAAGAAATGTCAGCAATATGCCTCATTCACATAACCATCCAAAATGGATCATCATCTTCAGCAAGCTTAATGGAGCTTAAGCACAGTTCTGAAGAATAATTAAACTTGTCTTATCATACTAATCCAACTTATGACCCCTTAAGCCATCTCATAAAACTTTGCAATGTTGTAATCGAATGTTACTAATCAAGCTTGGTACTTTTTAGTTACACCAATTAAGCCTTAACACAGCAATAAAGCATACAATGTCATAATAATCATGCTTAATTAAACTTAATTATACTCATTAACCTCTAATCACAACAACTTAAACATGACAGATTAGCAAACATCATTGATCAATTAACTCAATCACACACATTAAAATATTCATCACACCATTCTAATGATGCTGAAAACAGGTTCAAATACATCTCTATAATACCATTGATCCTTCAATCAATAGCAATACTGCTATACCAATTCAAAGAAGTAAATCTCGTAACTGACTTACGTAAACTAATCACCACCTACTTAAGCTAAGAATGATCTTAGCTAACATCAAAGCTAATGAATATTGATGTTTAAACTGTGGAAAACCAACTTACATGCAAGGTTTTCAGATCTCTTCTTCCACCTGCAATCTCTCTCTCTATATATATTGTTTACTTCCATGGCTGCAAATAGTGATTAAAGTGAGCTATATTTGTCTGAGGAAGGAGAGCTAGCTGAGCTGTAGGACAAGTGTCACCACACCCCTACACAACCCTTTTTGACTTTTTGCTAATTCTTTCCCCAAATACTTTCTGCCACTTCCCTAAATATATCATTGTCCAATTCACAAATTCGTTCAAAGTAGAGCTGGGCTGGAAATGGGCTTCACTTTGGGCGCCTAAATCCAAGTAATTATATCAGACTTCATAGCCCAATCCAAATTCATCATAGGCCTTTACATGTTTTATGTAATCTTGGCCAATTTGTATGCCTAATTCAATAATCTAATTCCATTTGATCTTCAGTTATAGTTCAGCTGAAAATAAGATATGTTGTAAGATCAAGATGTCTCTAAGCCCAATCTAAGAGATGAAAATGCAAAAGAGTATTCAGGTCCAATTCAGGTTATCAAATAAGCAATGTTGCTTTTAGATCTAATTTAGGCGCACTGGCAAGTCGAGTTATAAAATGTATCCCTGTTAAATCCATCTAGGCATATTGGTAGTGGGTTATCATAATCAGTCTCTTCTAGCTCCAGCGTTATGCCGATGATTAGCACCTGGACGTTTATCACACGGAGTTGCCGTTGCTTTGATCTGTGGATAATATGTTGTGACGTTAGCGAGAAATCACTTCATCGCTATCACAAAGACAATGATCACCGTCAAGTCGTCCAAAATGTAAATTGCATTTGAAATTTCCTGCGTTGATAGCAGGATGAACCACACCAACAACAGCTATGAAACCCAAGAACAACGCTGGATAGAACACCAAAAATGACAAGACAAGGTATTGAGGCTTGACTCCTGGCCACGAACCAAGACTATAAGGTGAAGAGACGCCACATCAAGAGCATGATAAGCTTAAAATTGTTGAAAGCCATGAGATAAACACGATAATTTCAAAAGTTCTGTAAAAGCATTCAAATCTGATATTGGACAAAGGTCCTCACAAATGCTGAGTCATGGATGTTTTCTTCCGATCACATGGATTAGGCCTCACTCTGCACTTGGGCTTATCTCAGTCTCTCCATTCCCATAATCAGCCCAATGCTCTTTTATTAATCCATTTAGTGCTTTGTTAAATCGCTTGCCCAAAGTGCTTTAATGGGACCTTCCGAAAGTGACAATTGGTGTCTTCTAACTCTAGTTGTAAGCCAATGATTAGCACTTGGATGTGCATCAGATGGAGTTGCCCTTCCTCTAATCTGCGGACAATATGTTGCAACTTTAGGGGTACATCACTTCATTGCTATCATGAAGATCATGATCGCCATGAAGTCGCTCGAAATGTTAATTGCGTTTGAAATTTCCTGCGTTAACAGCAAGACAACCCACACCAACAATAGGCATGAAACCCGGGAAGAATGATGGATAGAACACCAAAAAAGAGAAGACAAAGTTTTGAGGCTTGAGCAGTAGCCAAGATCCGGAAGGAACAAAGACTACGAAGTGACGTAACGCTACACCACGAGCGTGATAAGTTTTGATTTGTTGAACGCCACGAGATAAACCAGATAATTTCAGAAGTTCTGTAAAAGCTTTCAAATCTGATAATGGGAAAAGGTCCTCACAAATGCTGAGCCACGGATGCTTTATTCCAATCACATCGATTAAGTCTCGCTCTGCACTTGGGCTTATTTCGGTCTCTCAATTCCCATAATCAGCCCAATGCCTTTTATTAATCCATTTAGTGCTTCGTTAAATCGCTTGCCCAAAGTGCTTTAATGGGACCTTCCGGAAGTGACAATTGGTGTCTTCTAACTATAGCCATAAGCCGATGATTAGCACCTGGATGTGCATCAGACGGAGTTGCCCTTCCTCTGATCTGCGGACAATATGTTGAAACTTTAGGGGTTCATTGCTATCATGAAGATCATGATCGCCATGAAGTCGCTCGAAATGTAAATTGCGTTTGAAATTTCCTGCGTTGACAGCAGGACAACCCACACCAATAACAGGTATGAAACCCGGGAAAAACGATGGGTAGAACACCAAAAAAGAGAAGACAGGGTTTTGAGGCTTGAGCAGTAGCCAAGATCCAGAAGGAACAAAGACTACGAAGTGAGGAAACGCTACACCACGAGCGTGATAAGTTTTGCATTGTTGAACGCCACGAGATAAACCAGATAATTTCAGAAGTTCTGTAAAAGCCTTCAAATCTGATAACGGGAAAAGGTCCTCACAAATGCTGAGTCATGGACGTTTTATTCTGATCACATGGATTAAGCCTCGCTACACACTTGGGCTTATTTCGGTCTATCAGCCCAATGCTCTTTTAGTAATCCATTTAGTGCTTCGTTGAATCGCTTGACCAAAGTGCTTTCATGGGACCTTCCGGAAGTTACAATTGGTGACCTCTAACTCTAGTCGTAAGCCGATGATTAGCAGCTGGATGTGCATCAGACGTAGTTGCCCTTGCTCTAATCTGTGGACAATATGTTGCGACTTTAGGGGTAAATCTCTTCATTGCTATCATGGAGATCGTGATCGCCATGAAGTCGTCTGAAAAGTAAATTGCATTTGAAATTTCCTACATTGGCAGTAGGACAAACCACACCGACAACAGCTGTAAAACCCGGGAAGAATGATGGATAGAACACAAAAAATGAGAAGACAATTGGTTTGAGGCTTGACCCGTAGCCAAGATCTGGAATGAACAAAGACTACGAAGTGAGGAAACGCCACACCACGAGCGTGATAAGTTTTGAATTGTTGAACGCCACGAGATAAACTCGATAATTTCAGAAGTTCTGTAAAAGCTTTCAAACCTGATAATGGGCAAAGGTCCTCACAATTGCTGAGTCATGGATGTTTTATTCCGATCACATGGATTAGGCCTCGCTCTGCACTTGGGCTTATCTCGGTCTATCCATTCCCATAATCAGCCCAATGCTCTTTTATTCATCCATTTAGTGCTTCCTTGAATCGCTTGCCCAAATTCCTTTAATGGGGCGTTCCGAAAGTGACAAATGGTCTCTTCTAGCTCCAGCCTTAAGTCGACGATTAGCACCTTGACGTGCACCAGACGGAGTTGCCCTTGCTCTGATTTGCAGACAATATGTTGCAACTTCAGCTGGAAATCACTTCATTGCTATCATGAACATCATGATCGCGATCAAGTCATCCGAAAAGTAAATTGCGTTTGAAATTTGCTGCGTTGACTGTAGGACAACCCCCAACAACAACAGGTATGAAACCCGGGAAGAACGATGGACAGAACACCAAAAAAGAGAAGACAAGGTTTTGAGGCTTGAGCGGTAGCCAAGATCCAGAACGAACAAAGGCTACGAGGTGAGGAAACGCTACACCACGAGCGTGATAAGTTTTGAATTGTTGAACTCCATGAGATAAACTCAATAATTTTAGAAGTTTTGCAAATGCTTTTAAATATGATAACGGGCAAAGGTCCTCCCTCACAAATTCTGAGTCATGGATGTTTTATTCCGATTACACGGATTAGGCCCTGCTCTGCTCTTGGGTTTATCTCGATCTCTCCATTCCCATAATCAGTCCAATGCTCTTTTATTAATCCATTTAGTGCTTCCATGGATCGCTTGTCCAAAGTCCTATGATGGGACCTTCCGGAAGTGGTGATTGGTCTATTCTAGCTCCAGCCTTAAGCCGAAGATTAGCACCTGGACGTTCATCACATAGAGTTGCCGTTGCTCTGATCTATGGACAATATGTTGTAACTTTAGCCAGAAATCACTTCATTGCTATCAGGAAGATAATCATCGCCATCATGTCGTCCAAAATGTAAATTGCATTTGACATTTCATGCATTGACAGGAGGATGAACCACACCGACAATAGCTACGAAACCCGAGAGCAACGCGGGATAGAACATCAAGATTGAGAAGACAAGGGATTGAGACTTAACTCGTGGCCAAGATCTGGAACGAACCAAGACTACGAAGTGAAGAGACGCTACACCAAGAGCATGATATGTTTAAAAATTGTTGAAAGCCACGAGACAAACGTGATAATTTCAAAAGTTCCGTAAAAACTTTCAAATCTGATAATGGGCAAAGGTCCTCACAAATGCTAAGTCATGGATGTTTTATTCCGATCACATGGATTAGGCCTTGCTCTGCACTTGGGCTTATCTTGGTCTCTCCATTCTCATAATAAGCCAATGCTCTTTTATTAATCCATTTAGTGCTTCCTTGAATCGCTTGCCCAGAGTCCTATAATGGGACCTTCCAAAAGTGACAAACGGTCTTTTCTAGCTCTAGCCTTAAGCCGATGATTAGCACCAGGACGTGCATCACATGGACTTGCCCTTGCTCTGATCTGCAGACAATATGTTGTAACATTAGCCAGAAGTAACTTCATTGCTATCACGAAGATGATGGTCGACATCAAGTCGTCCGAAATGTAAATCGCGTTTGAAACTTTGTGCGTTGACAGTAGGACGAACCACGCAGATAAAAGCTTTGAAACCGAGAATAACGATGGATAGAACACCAAAATTGAGAAGACCAGGGTTTGAGGATTGACATGCAGCCAAGATCTGGAATTAACTAAGACTTTGAAGTGAAGATGACAAGTTTCGAATTGTTGAACCCAAGAGATAAACTCGATAACTTCAAAAGTTATCTAAAAGCTTTCAAATCTGATAATGGGCAAAGGTCCTCGCAAAAACTGAGTCATGGATGTTTTATTCCGATCACATGGATTAGGCCTCGCTCTGCACTTGGGCTTATCTCGGTCTCTGCATTCCCATTATCAGCCCAATGCTCTTATACTAATCCGTTTAATGCATCGTTGAATCGTTTGCCCAAAGTGCTTTAATGGGACCTTCCGGAAGTGACAATTGGTGTCTTCTAACTCTAGCCGCAAGCCGATGATTAGAACTTGGATGTGCATCAGATGGAGTTGTCCGTGTTTTCATCTGCGGACAATATGTTGCAACTTTAGGGGGAAATCACTTCATTGCTATCATGAAGATCATGATAACTCCGCACCACGAGCATGACAACTTTCTAATTGTTGAACGCCATGAGATAAACTCGATAACTTCAAAAGTTCTGTAAATGCTTCAAATCGGATAATGGGCAAAGGTCCTCACAAATGCTGAGTCAAAGATGTTTTAGTCCGATGACATGGATTAGGCCTCGCACTGCACGTGGGCTTATCTCGGTCTCTCCTTTCCCATAATCTACCCATTGCTCTTTTATTAATCCATCTAGTGCTTCCTTGAATCGCTTGCCCAAAGTTCTATAATGGGACCTTCCGGAAGTGACAAAAGGTCTCTTCTAGCTCCGGGCTTAAGTCGATGATTTGCACCTGGACCTGCATCAGACGGACTTGCCCTTTCTCTGATCTGTAGACAATATGTCATAACTTTAGCCAAAAATCACTTGCTTGCTATCACGAAGATCATGGTTGACATCAAGTCGTCCGAAATGTATGTTGCGTTTGAAACTTTGCGCGTTGACAGTTGGACGAACCACACTGACAAAAGCTATGAAACCGGGAATAACGATGGATAGATCACCAGAATTGAGAAGACGAGGGTTTGAGGACTAACACGTAGCCAACATCTCGAACGAACCAAGACTTCAAAGTGAAGAAACTCCGCACCACGAGCATGGCAACTTTCGAATTGTTGAACGCCATCAGATAAACTCGATAACTTCAAAAGTTCTGTAAAAGCTTTCAAATCAGATAATGGGCAAAAGTCCTGCTGGGTCATGGGTGTTTTAGTCCGATGACATGGATTAGGCCTCGCTCTGCACGTGGGCTTATCTCAGTCTCTCCTTTCCCATAATCTACCCATTCGTCTTTTATTAATCCATCTAGTGCTTCCTTGAATCGCTTGCCCAAAGTTCAATAATGGGACCTTCCGGAAGTGACAAATGCTTTCTTCGAGCTCCGGGCTTAAGCCGATGATTTTCACCTGGACCTGCATCAGACGGACTTGCCCTTTCTCTGATCTGTAGACAATATGTCGTAACTTTAGCCAGAAATCACTTCGTTGCTATCACGAAGATCATTGTCGGCATCAAGTCGTCCGAAATGTAAGTTGCGTTTGAAACTTTGTGCGTCGACAGTAGGACGAACATACCGACAAAAGCTATGATACCAGGAAGAATGATGCATAGAACACGAGAATTGAGAAGACCAGGGTTTGAGGATTGATACGTAGCCAACATCTGGAACGAACCAAGACTTCGAAGTGAAAAAACTCCGCACCAGGAGCATGACAGCTTTTGGATTGTTAAATGCCATGAGATAAACTCGATAACTTCAAAAGTTCTGTAAAAGCTTTCAAATCGAATAATCGACAAAGGTCGTAACAAATGCTGAGTCACGGAAGTTTTAGTCCAATGACACGGAATTGGCCTCGCTCTGCACGCGGGCTTATCTCGGTCTCTCCTTTCCCACAATCTACCCATTGCCCTTTTATTAATCCATCTAGTGCTTCCTTGAATCACTTGCCCAAAGTTCTATAATGGAACCTTCCGGAAGTGACAAATAGTCTCTTCTAGCTCCGGGCTTAAGTCGATGATTTGCACCTGGACCTGCATCAGACGGACTTGCCCTTTCTCTGATCTGTAGACAATAGGTCGTAACTTTAGACAGAAATCACTTCCTTGCTATCACAAAGATCACGGTGGACATCAAGTCGTCCGAAATGTATGTTGCGTTTGAAACTTTGTGCGTTGACAGTTGGATGAACCACACCAACAAAAGCTATGAAACCGGGAGCAACGATGGATAGAACACCAGAATTGAGAAGACGAGGGTTTGAGGATTGACACGTACCCAACATCTGGAATGAACCAAGAGTTCGAAGTGAAGAAATTCCGCACCACGAGCATGACAACTTTCGAATTGTTGAACGCCATGATATAAACTCGATAACTTCAAAAGTTCTGTAAAAGCTTTCAAATCGGATAATGGGCAAAGGTCGTCACAAATGCTGAGTCATGGATGTTTCAGTTCGATGACATGGACTAGGCCTCGCTCTTCATGTGGGCCTATCTCGGTCTCTCCTTCCCCATAATCTACCCATTGCTCTTTTATTAATCCATCTATTGCTTACTTGAATCGCTTGCCCAAAGTTCTATAATGGGACCTTCCGGAAGTGACAAATGGTCTCTTCTAGCTCCGGGCTTAAGTCGATGATTTGCACCTGGACCTGCGTCAGACGGACTTGCCCTTTCTCTGATCTGTAGACAATATGTCGTAACTTTAACTAGAAATCACTTCCTTGCTATCACGAAGAACATGGTTGACCTCAAGTCGTCCGAAATGTATGTGGCATTTGAAATTTTGTGCGTTGATAGTAGGACGAACCACATCAACAAAAGCTATGAAACCGGGAACAATGAAGGATAGAACACCAGAATTGAGAAGACGAGGGCTTGAGGATTGACACATAGCCAACATCTGGAACGAACCAAGACTTCGAAGTGAAGAAACTCCGCACCACGAGCATGGCAACTTTCGAATTGTTGAACGCCATCAGATAAACTCGATAACTTCAAAAGTTTTGTAAAAGCTTTCAAATCGGATAATGGGCAATGGTCCTCGCAAATGCTGAGTCATGGATGTTTTAGTCCGATGACATGGATTAGACCTCGCTCTGCATGTGGGCTTATCTCGGTCTCTCCTTTCCCATAATCTACCCATTGCTGTTTTATTAATCCATCTAGTGCTTCCTTGAATCGCTTGCCCAAAGTTCTATAATGGGACCTTCCGGAAGTAACAAATGGTCTCTTCCAGCTCCGGCTTAAGCCGATGATTAGCCCCTAGACCTGCA
>CM075287.1:17125060-17141183 GCA_037672795.1 Lagerstroemia speciosa
GCCGAGCATTGCCATGGCTTGCTCGACCACTGAGGCATTGCTCGATCACGATGGTAGCCTTGCTCGAGCAGTGCTTGATCACTGTCGTGGGTTGCTCGACCGCGGTACCATATTAGCAGCCTTGGCCGAGCACTGCCATGGGTTGCTCGACCACTGTGGCCTTGCTCGACCATGGTAGTAGCCTTGCTCGAGCAGTGCTCGAGCACAGTTGTGGCCTTGCTCAATCACGGTAGTAGCCTTGTTGGATCATGGTAGTAGCCTTGCTCGAGCAGTGCTCGATCACTGCCGTGGGTTAGTCGACCACGATAACACAGTTGCAGCCTTGGCCGAGCATTGCCAAGGCTTTCTCGACCACTGTGGCCTTGCTTGATCACGATAGCAACCTTGCTCGAGCAGTGCTCGATCACTGCCGTGGGTGGCTCGACCACGGCACCACAGTAGCAGCCTTGGCCGCGCACAGCCATGGCTTGCTCGATCACGGTAGTAGCCTTGCTCGAGCAGTGCTCCATCACTGCCGTGGGTTGCTCGACCACGGTACCACAGTAGCAGCCTTGGCCGAGCATTGCCACGGCTTTCTCGAAAACAGTAGTAGCCTTGCTTAATCACGGTAGTAGCCTTGCTCGATCACGGTAGGGGCCTCGATCACGGTAGTAGCCTTGCTTGATCACGGTAGTAGCTTTGCTCGACCACTGTTCGATCACTGCCGTGGGTTGCTCGATCACGGTACCACAGTTGCAGCATTCGCCGAGCATTGCCATGGCCTTCTCGACCACTGTGGCCATGCTCTATCACGGTAACAGCCTTGCTCGAGTAGTTCTCGATCACTACCATGGGTTGCTCAACCACGGTACCATAGTAGGAGCCTTGGCCGAGCACAGCCATGGCTTGCTCGACCACTGTGGCCTTTCTCGATCACGGTAGTAGCCTTGCTCGAGCAGTGCTCGACCACTGCCGTGGGTTGCTCGACCACGGTACCACAGTAGCAGCCTTGGCCGAGCATTGCCATGGCTTGCTCGATCACAATAGTAGCCTTGCTCGAGCAGTGCTCCATCACTTCCGTGGGTTGCTCGACCACGGTACCACAGTTGCAGCCTTGGCCGAGCACTGCCTTGGCTTGCTCGACCACTGTGGCCTTGCTCGATCATGGTAGTATCCTTGCTCGAGCAATGCTCGATCACTGCCGTGGGTTGCTGGACCACGGAAGCACAGTTGCAGCCTTGGCCGAGCAGTGTCATGGCTTGCTCGACCACTGTGGCCTTGCTCGATCACGGTAGTAGCCTTGCTCGAGCAGTGCTTGATCACTGTCGTGGGTTGCTCGGCCATGGTAGCACAGTAACAGCCTTGGCCGAGCGCTGCCGTGGCTTGCTCGACCATTGTGGCCCTGCTCGATCACGGTAGTAGCATTGCTCGATCACGGTAGTAGCCTTGCTCGAGCAGTGTTGGATCACTGTCGTGCGTTGCTCGACCACCATACCAGAGTAGTAGCCTTCGCCGAGAACTACCATGACTTGCTCGACCACTGTGGCCTTGCTCGATCACGGCAGTAGACTTGCTCGATCATGAAAAATACCCTCCAATCGAGGATTTGGACTCCTTCTGCTTCCCCTCATTCTGATACACCTTAAATGCAAGCAAAATGCACATACATTGAATAAATCATTCAAACATCAACCCTAGACTCTTGACACAACTAGACAAGTCTAGGATCATTTTTATAGCCTATTGCTCTGATACCATAGATGTCACGACCCGAATCAAGCCGTGACCTGATTCGTGGCCATGACCAATCATGATCGATCAAATAAGGTTGCGTAAGCGTGTAACTCATTTAAAACACTATAGTGCACTGAATCAACCCTATTCCTTTCATGCCCAATTAAAACAACTCGTACTTGATCATTCAGAGCAAATTATACCATAAGAAATTCAATTGTTATTACAACTCTTTTACTTGCATTTACATGTGTACAAGACTTGAAATTAAGTCCATATTCATGTCCTACATCCTATGTAGACCCTTGAAGCGACTTATCCAAAAGGATCACCATGGCTGACCACTATATGTACCTTCTATCCAAAGGAACAACTTCAAAAAAAACACTTCTAGGTATATCCACCGCTCCTAGTCCCGAACTTCAACTCCTATGCTCTGAGATATTAAAATCAAAGGGTGAGCTTGCATTGCTCAGTAAGTTGACAATCCATAGTTAAAACATTAAAATCCATCAACTACAATGAAAGCTATTCGACAAAATCATTTCAATTCATAATAGAGGCAACATTCAACCATCAGGAAGTATTCATACTTGTAAACACCATATGGGTTTGCACAGGCAACAATATAATTTGATTATGCAAGATCATATAATTTAGTGGAACCATGAGTGAGTGCAATACTGAACAACTATCTAATGACCTATTAGCTTTGTGGATGCATGCACGTTACCGACTGGCCAGTGGACCCTTCCGGGTAATCGTAAACATTACCAACCGATCAGTGGTCCATTCATCCCTTCCGGGATCATATCATCGTGTTCCTCACGGGAACCTTCTGTATCAACTTTCTTATAACATATACCAACTGATCAGTGGCCATTCGTCCCTTCCGGGACATCCCTCTTGAGGGATATTCGTATCATTTGTCCCTTGCGGGATATGCATATGCTTGCATGCTATGTATGCTTCAATCACTTAGGCACTTATATAGCCCGATCATGTGGCATATTCATGTTGCACATTCATGTCAATTAAATATATCCCACTCTTATGGGAATCAAAGAAATGTCAGCAATATGCCTCATTCACATAACCATCCAAAATGGATCATCATCTTCAGCAAGCTTAATGGAGCTTAAGCACAGTTCTTAAGAATAATTAAACTTGTCTTATCATGCTAATCCAGCTTATGACCACCTAAGCCATCTCATAAAACTTTACAATGTAGTAATCGAATGTTACTAATCAAGCTTGGTACTTTCTAATTACACCAATTAAGCCTTAACACAGCAACAAAGCATACAATATCATGCTAATCATGCTTAATGAAACTTAATTATGCTCATTAACCTCTAATCACAACAACTTAAACATGGCAGATTAGCAAACATCATTGATCAATTAACTCAATCACACACATTAAAATATTCATCACACCATTCTAATGATGCTGAAAACATGTTCAAATACATCTCTAGAATACCATTGATCCTTCAATCAATAGCAATACTGCTATACCAATTCAAAGAAGTAATCTCATAACTGACTTATATAACTAATCACCACCTACTTAAGCTAAGAATGATCTTAGCTAACATCAATAACATCAAAGCTAATGAATATTGATGTTTAACTGTGGAAAACCAACTTACATGCAAGGCTTTCAGATCTCTACTTTCCCTGCAATCTCTCTCTCTCTATATTGTTTGCTTCCATGGCTGCAAATGGTGATAAAGTGAGCTATATTTGTCTGAGGAAGAAGAGCTAGCTGAGTTATAGGACAGGTGTCACCACACCCCCTACACCACTCTTTTTTGACTTTTTGCTAATTCTTTCCCCAATACTTTCTGCCACTTCCCTAAATATATATCATTATCCAATTCACAAATTCGTCCAAAGCAGAGCTGGGCTGGAAATGGGCTTCACTTTGGGCCTAAATCCAAGTAATTATATCAGACTTCATAGCCCAATCCAAATTCATCATAGGCCTTTATTGTTTATGTAATCTTGGCCAATTTGTATGCCTAATTCAATAATCTAATTCCATTTGATCTTCAGTTATAGTTAAGCTCAAAACAAGATATGTTGTAAGATCAAGATGTGTCTAAGCCCAATCTAAGAGATGAATATGCAAAAGAGTATTTAGATCCAATTCAGGTTATAAGATAAGCAGATGTAGCTTTTAGATCTAATCTAGGCACATCGGCAAGTCGGGTTATAAAATGTACCCCTTTAGATCCATCTAGGCATATTGGTATTGGGTTATCACATTCTACCCCCTTAAGAAAATTTCGTCCTCGAAATTTGACGTACCTCACTCAGCAAATAGATAGGGGTACCGATTCTTCATATCCTCCTCACGTTCCCAGGTGGCTTCGTCAATATCATGGTGTTGCCACTGAACTTTCACCAATGGAATTACCTTCGACCTAAGCTCTTGTTCCTTCGATAATCCAGAATTTGAATAGGCTTCTCTTCATATGAAATATCCTCTTTGAGCTGTATTGGTTCAAAATCAATCACATGAGATGGATCTGGTTCATACTTCCTTAACATTGATGCGTGGAACACATTATGCACATTCGCCAACTTAGGAGGTAATGCCAGCCGATAAGCAACAGCTCCGACTTTCTCGAGTATTTCAAACGGACCAATGTACCGTGGACTCAGCTTTCCTTTCTTGCCGAACCTCATAACACCCTTTGATGGAGATATCTTCAAGAATACATGATCACCTTCCTTAAATTCAAGTGGTCTTCTCCGATTGTCAGCATAACTCTTCTGTCTGCTTTGTGCTGTTCGTAGTCTTTCTCGAATGAGCTTGATTTTGTCATTTGTGATCTGAATCAACTCCGGGCCTGTTAGTTTCCGCTCACCAGCCTCTTCCCAACAAATTGGTGACCGACACTTCCTTCCATATAATGCTTCATATGGTGCCATCCCAATACTACTCTGATAGCTGTTATTATATGCAAACTCCACTAGAAATATATGATTATCCCAGCTACCACCGAGGTCCATAACACAAGCACGGAGCATATCTTCGAGGGTCTGAATAGTCTTCTCTGATTGACCATCTGTTTGAGGATGAAAGGCAGAGCTGAATTGCAATTTAGTTCCTAATGCTTGTTGCAAAGCTTTCCAGAAATGTGATGTAAAGCGAGAATCCCGATCGGATGTGATTGTGATGGGCACTCCATGCAGTCGAACAATCTCTTCAATATAGATCTTTGCAAGCTTGTCTAAAGTATAATCCACTCTGACAGGAAGGAAATGAGCAGATTTCGTCAGTCGATCAACAACAACCCATATTGCATTATGGCCCTTTGCCGTCCTCGGTAATCCTTGAACAAAGTCCATCGTCACATCCTCCCATTTCCATTGAGGGATTGGCAGTGGCTGCAAGGTACCTCCAGGTCTCTGGTGCTCTGCTTTAACCTGTTGACAAACCAAGCATTTTGATACAAACTCAGCAATATCCTTCTTCATACCACTCCACCAATAATGTTCCCGAAGATTACGATACATTTTTGTGCTGCCAGGATGAACACTATAAGGAGTTCGATGTGCTTCTTCCAAAATACATCTTCGGATGTCTATATCATTCGGGACGCAGAGCCTTCCCCTGAACCGCAATATACCATCCTCAAGAACATGAAAATCAAGATTCTTTTCCCTATTCTTAGTATCTTGAAGTGCCAATAATTGAGTGTCATTCTGTTGTGCTTGCTTAATTCTATGGAGCAATAATGGTTCAATCTTCATTGTAGCTAGAATCACATTACTACTCTTCACAAGAAATTTGAATTCTGAATCCCTTACTTCTTCAAAGAGCATCCATTCTTTAATCATCAAAGAAGCTAGAGAAGCTGACTTCCTACTCAATGCATCGGCAACAATATTGGCCTTACCTGGATGGTATAAAATGGTGCAATCGTAATCCTTTAAGAGGTCCAACCAGCGTCGTTGTCTCATATTCAGCTCTTTTTGTGAAAATAAGTACTTCAAGCTCTTGTGATCAGTATATATATCAAACTTCTCCCCATAAAGATAATGCCTCCATATTTTCAATGCAAAGACGATGGCAGCAAGTTCAAGATCATGAGTCGGATACCGCTGTTCATATTCCTTCAATTGTTTAGATGCATAAGCAACCACTCTTTCATTCTGCACAACCCAAGCCCTTATGTGAAGCATCAGTATAGGTCACATATCCTCCAGAACCAGATGGAATGATCAAAATGGGTACAGTCGTTAATCGCCTCTTCAACTCTTGAAAACTCATCTCACATTCATCTGGCCAGCTAAACTTAGCACCTTTCCGTAGAAGTCTTGTAAGCGGAGTAGCAATGCGAGAAAATCCCTCCACAAACCTTCTATAGTAACCTGCAAGTCCCAAGAAGCTTCGAACCTCAGTCACATTGGTCGGCCTTTCCCAATTGATTATAGCCTCTATTTTGGATGGATCAACGCATATGCCTTCCTTGGTAATGACATGTCCCAAGAATACAACCCTGTCAAGCCAGAACTCACACTTGCTGAACTTGGCATACAATTGGTGCTCTCTGAGTTTCTGCAAAATAATTCTCAAGTGTTCTTCGTGTTCTGCACGACTCTTAGAATAGATCAAGATATCATCAATGAAGACAATCACAAATTTGTCTAAGAAAGGCTTGAAGGTTCTATTCATGAGATCCATAAAGGCTGCTGGTGCATTAGTCAAACCAAACGGCATAACAAGAAACTCATAATGGCCATATCGTGTCCTGAATGCCGTCTTAGGAACATCATCTCTACTGACTTTGAGCTGGTGATACCCTGATCTAAGATCAATTTTGGAGAAAACCTCAGCCCCTTGTAATTGGTCGAACAGATCATCAATTCTAGGCAATGGATACTTGTTCTTCACTGTTACTCTATTCAATTGCCTGTAATCTATGCATAGTCTCAAGGATCCATCCTTCTTCTTTACAAACAATACTGGAGCACCCCATGGAGATACACTAGGCCGAATGAAACCCTTCTCCAAAAGTTCTTGCAATTGCTCTTTTAATTCCTTCAGTTCTACAGGAGCCATTCGATAAGGAGTCTTCGAAATAGGAGTTGTTCCAGGAAGTAACTCAATAGAGAACTCAATTTCCCTATCAGGGGGTAGGCCTGGTAATTCTTCTGGGAATACATCTGGAATTCTCTAGTGATAGGAACATCATCTATGCTTACCCTTTCCTTTTTATCCTCTATTACATAGGCAAGGAAACCCTCACACCCCTTGCTAAGTAATTTGTTAGCTTTAATGTATGAAATCAAAGAGCAAGCACCAGACTCCCTATTTCCCACAAAATAAAATATAGGCTGATTGGGAATAGTAAATGTAACTACTTTCTTGTTGCAATCTAGGCAAGCATGATAAGTAGAAAGCCAATCCATGCCTAGAATCACATCAAAGTCACTCATTGGTAAAACAATCAAATCAGCATCCAAGTTCCTATCACCCAATTGGATAATGCATGATTTGTAAACCATATCAGAAATCAGGGGATCTCCAGCAGGAGTGGACACTACTAACTGGTATCCCAACGGTTCCGGGTTGGTCTTCAAATGCCGTGCAAAATGAGGAGAGACAAAGGAATGTGTAGAACCGAATCCACCAAGATATAAGCCATATTACCGAATATCGGGAGGTTACCTGTAATGACAGAGTTTGAGGCTTCAGCATCCCTCTCCGTAAGAGCATAAACCCTTCCCTGTACATTCGATTTTTGTGCCCTCGCCCCCGAGTTAGTTGGATTCTGTTGTTGCATCTGGGGGCAATCTTTGATCTTGTGGTCAGTTCTTCCACATTTGAAACATGCTCCCGATCCTGCACGACAGGGTGGCCGGTGGGTTTTTCCACATTTATCACATCGGTTGTAATTCTGTTGAGGTTGCCCTTTTTGTATCGGAGCCTTCTCCTTAGACCTCTTAAAATCATAAGTTTTAGGCTTCAACTGTTGAGAATAAGGAGAACCTCTCTCTTTGTTTTTCTGCCCTTGCTCTGAATGATATTCGACTATATCTTTCTCCACCAATTGAGCTCTTTCATAGACATCATCATATACTCGTAACTTCAGCGCAGCAAGTCTACTCCTAATGGCAGGCCTCAAGCCCCTCTCAAACTTCTTAGCTCTCTCACATTCATCAGCAATGAGTTGAGGTGCAAACCTGGATAATTCTGCAAAACGAGCTTCATATTGATCCACAGTCATATTGCCTTGCTCTAGCTTCAGGAAATCGATAACCTTTTGATCCCGCGCACAATCAGAAAAGTATTTCCCGAGGAAGACCTCAACGAATCTCCTCCAGGTAATAGTCTGACCACCAGCCACAAGTCTCGGCTTCGTTGCTCTCCACCAATGTTCGGCATTGCCTTCAAGCATAAACTCAGCAAAAATGATCATATCCTCTTCACAACAGGTCAAGGCTGTAAATATCTTCTCCAGCTTATTAATCCAACCCTCAGCTTCTGCCGGATCACCGGTCCCTTGAAATTTAGGAGGATTAAGTTTCATAAATTGTTCCACAGCACATCTCTTGACAGCCTCAGCTTGTTCACCTCGAGCAGCATTATTCCGGTCATGTTGAGTCATTTGAGCCCTCATAATGTTCGTCATTTGATCCAAAGCATGAAAAATACCCTCCAATCGAGGATCTGGACTCCTGCTGTTTCCCCTCATTCTGATACACCTTAAATGCAAGCAAAATGCACATACATTGAATAAATCATTCAAACATCAACCCTAGACTCTTGACACAACTAGACAAGTCTAGGATCATTTTTATAGCCTATTGCTCTGATACCATAGATGTCACGACCCGAATCAAGCCGTGACTTGATTCGTGGCCATGACCAATCATGATCGATCAAATAAGGTTGTGTAAGCGTGTAACTCGTTTAAAACACTGTAGTGCACCGAATCAACCCTATTCCTTTCATGCCCAATTAAAACAACTCGTACTTGATCATTCAGAGCAAACTATACCATAAGAAACTCAATTGTTATTACAACTCTTTTACTTGCATTTACATGTGTACAAGACTTGAAATTAAGTCCATATTCATGTCCTACATCCTGTGTAGACCCTTGAAGCGACTTATCCAAAAGGATCACCATGGCTGACCACTATATGTACCTTCTATCCAAACGAACGACTTCAAAAACACTTCTAGGTATATCCACCGCTCCTAGTCCCGAACTTCAACTCCTATGCTCTGAGATATTAAAATCAAAGGGTGAGCTTGCATTGCTCAGTAAGTTGACAATCCATAGTTAAAACATTAAAATCCATCAACTACAATGAAAGCTATTCGACAAAATCATTTCAATTCATAATAGAGGCAACATTCAACCATCAGGAAGTATTCATACTTACTCGTAGACACCATATGGGTTTGCACAGGCAACAATATAACTTGATTATGCAAGATCATATAATTTAGTGGAACCATGAGTGAGTGCAATACTCAACAACTATCTAATGACCTATTAGCTTTGTGGATGCATGCACGTTACCGACTGGCCAGTGGACCCTTCCGGGTAATCGTAAACATTACCAACTGATCAGTGGTCCATTCATCCCTTCCGGGATCATATCATCGTGTTCCACACGGGAACCTTCTGTATCAACTTTCTTATAACATATACCAACTGATCAGTGGCCATTCGTCCCTTCCGGGACATCCCTCTTGAGGGATATTCGTATCATTTGTCCCTTGCGGGATATGCATATGCTTGCATGCTATGTATGCTTCAATCACTTAGGCACTTATATAGCCCGATCATGTGGCATATTCATGTTGCACATTCATGTCAATTAAATATATCCCACTCTCATGGGAATCAACGAAATGTCAGCAATATGCCTCATTCACATAACCATCCAAAATGGATCATCATCTTCAGCAAGCTTAATGGAGCTTAAGCTTAGTTCTTGAGAATTAAACTTGTCTGTATTATCTATGCTAATCAGCTTATGACCACCTAAGCCATCTCATAAAACTTTGCAATGTAGTAATCGAATGTTACTAATCAAGCTTGGTACTTTCTAATTACACCAATTAAGCCTTAACACAGCAACAAAGCATACAATATCATGCTAATCATGCTTAATTAAACTTAATTATGCTCATTAACCTCTAATCACAACAACTTAAACATGGCAGATTAGCAAACATCATTAATCAATTAACTCAATCACACACATTAAAATATTCATCACACCATTCTAATGATGCTGAAAACATGTTCAAATACATCTCTAGAATACCATGGATCCCTCAATCAATAGCAATACTGCTGTACCAATTCAAAGAAGTAATCTCATAACTGACTTATATAAACTAATCACCACCTACTTAAGGTAAGAATGATCTTAGCTAACATCAATAAACATCAAAGCTAATGAATATTGATGTTTAAACTGTGGAAAACCAACTTACATGCAAGGCTTTCAGATCTCTTCTTTCACCTGCAATCTCTCTCTCTCTCTCTATATATTGTTTGCTTCCATGGCTGCAAATGGTGCATAAAGTGAGCTATATTTGTCTGAGGAAGAAGAGCTAGCTGAGTTATAGGACAGGTGTCACCATACCCCTACACCACTCTTTTTTTGTCTTTTTACTAATTCTTTCCCCAAATACTTTCTGCCACTTCCCTAAATATATATCATTATCCAATTCACAAATTCGTCCAAAGCAGAGCTGGGCTGGAAATGGGCTTCACTTTGGGCCTAAATCCAAGTAATTATATCAGAGTTCATAGCCCAATCCAAATTCATCATAGGCCTTTATATATTTTATGTAATCTTGGCCAATTTGTATGCCTAATTCAATAATCTAATTCCATTTGATCTTCAGTTACAGTTAAGCTCAAAACATGATATGTTGCAAGATCAAGATGTGTCTAAGCCCAATCTAAGAGATGAATATGCAAAAGAGTATTTAGATCCAATTCAGGTTGTAAGATAAGCAGATGTAGCTTTTAGATCTAATCTAGGCACATCGGCAAGTCGGGTTATAAAATGTACCCCTTTAGATCCATCTAGGCATATTGGTATTGGGTTGTCACATTCTACCCCCTTAAGAAAATTTCGTCCTCGAAATTTGACGTACCTCACTCAGCAAATAGATAGGGGTACCGATTCTTCATATCCTCCTCACGTTCCCAGGTCGACCACTGTAGCCTCGCTTGATCACTGTAGTAGCCTCGCTCGATCACGGTAGTAGCCTTGCTCGATCACGGTAGTAGCCTTGCTCGAGCAGTGCTCGATCACTACCATGCGTTGCTCGACCACGGTGCCGGAGTAGCAGCCTTGGCCGAGCACCACCATGACTTGCTCGACCATTGTGGCCTTGCTCGATAACAGTAGTAGCCTTGCTCGATCACGGTAGTAGCCTTGCTCGAGCAGTGCTCGATCACTGTTGTGGGTTGCTTGACCACGGTACCACAGTGGCAGCCTTGGCCGAGCACAGCAATGGCTTGCTCGACCACTGTGGCCTTGCTCAATCACGGTAGTAGCCTCGCTCGATCACGGTAGTAGCCTTGCTCGAGCAGTGCTCTATCACTACCGTGCGTTACTCGACCACGGTACCAGAGTAGCAGCCTTGGGCGAGCACTACCATGACTTGCTCGACCACTGTGGCCTTGCTCGATCACGGTAGTAGCCTTGCTCGATCACTGTAGTAGCCTTCCTCGAGCAGTGCTGGAGCACTGCTGTGGCATTGCTCGATCACGGTAGTAGCCTTAGCCGAGCATTGTCATGGCTTGCTCGACCATTGTGACCATGCTCAAGCACTGTATCCTTGCTCGATCACGGTAGTAGCCTTGCTGGAGCAGTGCTCGATCACTGCCGTGGGTTGCTCGACCACGGTACCATAGTAGTAGCCTTGGTCGAGCACATCAATGGCTTGCTCGACCACTGTGGCCTTGCTCGATCACGGTACCACAGTAGCAACCTTGGTCGAGCACTGCCATGGCTTGCTCGACCACTGTGGCCTTGCTCGATCACGGTAGTAGACTTGCTCAATCACTGTAGTAGCCTTGCTCGAGCAGTGCTAGATCACTGCCGTGGGTTACCCGACCACGGTACCACAGTGGCAGCCTTGGCCGAGCACAGCAATGGCTTGCTCGACCATTGTGGCCTTGCTCGATCACGGTAGTAGCCTTGCTTGAGCAGTGCTTGTTCACGGTCGTGGGTTGCTCGGCCACGGTACCACAGTAGCAGCTTTGGCTGAGCACTGCCCTGGCTTGCTCGATCACGGTAGTAGCCTCGCTCGATCACGGTAGCAGCCCTGGCCGAGCACTACCATGGCTTGCTTGATCACTGTGGCCTTGCTCGAGCAGTGCTCCAGCACTGCTGTGGCACTGCTCGATCACCGTAGTACCCTTGTTCGATCACGTTAGTAGCCTTGCTCGAGCACTGCTGTGGCCTTGCTCGATCACGGTAGCAGCCTTGCTCGAGCAGTGCTCGATCACTGCCGTGGGTTGCTTGACCACGGTACCATAGTGGCAATCTTGGCCGAGCACAGCAACGGCTTGCTCGACCACTGTGGCCTTGCTCGATCACGGTAGTAGCGTTGCTCGAGCAGTGCTTTATCACTGTTGTGCGTTGCTCGGCCACGGTACCATAGTAGCAGCCTTGGCCGAGCACTGTCATGGGTTGCTCGACCACTATAGCCTCGCTCGATCACGGTAGTAGCCTCGCTCGATCACGGTAGTAGCCTTGCTCGAGCAGTGCTCGATCACTACCATGCGTTGCTCGACCACGGTGCCGGAGTAGCAGCCTTGGCCGAGCACCACCATGACTGCTCGACATTGTGGCCTTGCTCGATTAACGGTAGGTAGCCTTGCTCGATCACGGTAGTAGCCTTGCTCGAGCAGTGCTCGATCACTGCTGTGGGTTGCTCGACCACGGTACCACAGTGGCAGCCTTGGCCGAGCACAGCAATGGCTTGCTCGACCACTGTGGCCTTGCTCAATCACGGTAGTAGCCTCGCTCGATCACGGTAGTAGCCTTGCTCGAGCAGTGCTCGATCACTACCGTGCGTTGCTCGACCACGGTACCAGAGTAGCAGCCTTGGCCGAGCACTACCATGACTTGCTCGACCACTGTGGCCTAACTCAATCACGGTAGTAGCCTTGCTCGATCACTGTAGTAGCCTTCCTCGAGCAGTGCTGGAGCACTGCTGTGGCATTGCTCGATCACGGTAGTAGCCTTTGCCGAGCATTGTCATGGCTTGCTCGACCATTGTGACCATGCTCAAGCACTGTATCCTTGCTCGATCACGGTAGTAGCCTTGCTCGAGCAGTGCTCGATAGCTGCCGTGGGTTGCTCGACCACGGTACCACAATAGCAGCGTTGGCCGAGCACTGCCATGCCTTGCTCGACCAGTGTGGCCTAGCTCGATCACGGCAGTAGCCTTGCTCGATCAAGGTAGTAGCCTTGCTCGAACAGTGCAAGATCACTGCCGTGGGTTGCTCGACCACGGTACCACAGAAGCAGCCTTGGCCGATCATTGCCATGGCTTGCTCGACCACTGTGGCCTTGCTCGATCACGGTAGTAGCCTTGCTCGAGCAGTGCTCGGGCACTGTTGTCGCCTTGCTCGATCGTGGTAGTAGCCTTGCTCGATCACGATAGTAGCCTTGCTCGAGCAGTGCTCGATCACTGCCGTGGGTTGCTCGACCACGATACCACGGTAGCAGCCTTGGCCGAGCAATGCCATGGCTTGCTGGACCACTGTGGCTTTGCTCGACTACTGTGGCCTTGCTCGATCACGGTAGTAGCCTTGCTCAATCACAGTAGTAGCCTTGCTCGATCACGGTAGTAGCCTCGCTCGAGCGGTGCTCAATCACTGTCGTGGGTTGCTCGACCACGGTACCACAGTTGCAGCCGTGGCCGAGCACTACCATGGCTTGCTCGGCCACTGTGGCCTTGCTCGATCACAGTAGTAGCCTTTTTCGAGCAGTGCTCGATCACTGTCATGTGTTGCTTGACCACGGTACCACAGTTGCAGCCTTGGCTAAGCATTGCCATGGCTTGCTCTACTACTGTGGCCTTGCTCTATCACAGTAGTAGCCTTGCTCGAGCAGCGCTTGATCATTGTCGTGGGTTGCTCGACCACGGTACTACAGTTGCAGCCTTGGCCGAGCACTGCCATGGCTTGCTCGGCCACTGTGGCCTTGCTCGATCACGGTAGTAGCCTTGCTCGATCACGGTATTAGCCTTGCTCGAGCAGTGCTCGATCACTGTCGTGGGTTCCTCGACCACGGTACCACAGTGGCAGCCTTGGCGGAGCACAGCAATGGCTTGCTCGACCACTGTGGCCTTGCTCGATCACGGTAGTAGCCTTGCTCGAGCAGTACTTGATCACTGTCGTGGGTTGCTCGGCCATGGTACCACAGTAGCAGCCTTGGCGGAGCACTACCATGGCTTGCTCGACCGCTGTGGCCTTGCTCGATCACGATAGTAGCATCGCTCGATCACGGTAGTAGCCTTGCTCGAGTAGTGCTCGAGCACTACTGTGGCCTTGCTTGATCACGGTAGCAGCCTTGCTCGATCACGGTAGTACCCTTGCTCGAGCAGTGCTAGATCACTGTCGTGCGTTGCTCGACCACAGTACCGGAGTAGCAGCCTTGGCCGAGCACTAACATGACTTGCTCGACCACTGTGGCCTTGCTCGATCATGGTAGTAGCCTTGCTCGATCACCGTGGTAGCCTTCCTCGAGCAGTGCTCGAGCACTGCTGTGGCGTTGCTCGATCACGGTAGTAGCCTTGGCCGAGCATTGCCATGGCTTGCTCGACCATTGTGGCCTTGCTCCAGCACTGTATCCTTGCTTGATCACGGTAGTAGCCTTGCTGGAGCAGTGCTCGATCACTGCCGTTGGTTGTTCGACCACTGTACCATAGTAGCAGCCTTGGCCGAGCACTGCCATGGCTTGCTCGACCACTATGGTAGCCTTGCCCGAGCAGTGCTGGAGCACTGCTGTGCCCTTGCTCGATCACTGTAGTAGCGTTACTCGAGCAGTGCTCGATCACTGCTGTGGGTTGCTCGACCACGGTACCACAGTAGTAGCCTTGGCCGAGCACTGCCATGGCTTGCTCGATCACGGTGGTAGCCTTGCTCGAGCAGTGCTGGAGCACTGTTGTGCCCTTGCTCGGTCACGGTAGTAGCGTTACTCGAGCAGTGCTCGGTCACTGTCGTGCGTTGCTAGACCACAGTATCGGAGTAGCAGCCTTGGCCGAGCACTACCATGACTTGCTCGACCACTGTGGCCTTGCTCCATCACGGTAGTATCCTTGCTCGAGCAGTGCTTTATCACTGTCGTGGGTTGCTCGGCCACGGTACCACAGTAGCAGCCTTGGCCGAGCACTGCCATGGCTTGCTCGACCACTGTGACCTTGCTCGATCATGGTAGTAGCCTGTCTCGAGCAGTGCTCGAGCACTGCTGTGGCCTTGCTTGATCACGGTAGTAGCCTTGCTCGATCACAGTAGTAGCCTTGCTCGAGCAGTGCTCGATCACTGCCATTCCTTGCTCCACCATGGTACCGGAGTAGCAGCCTTGGCCGAGCACTACCATGACTTGCTCGACCACTGTGGCCTTGCTCGATCATGGTAGTAGCTTTGCTCGAGCAGTGCTCGATCACTGTGGTGGGTTGCTTGACAACGGTACCACAGTTGCAGCCTTGGCCGAGCATTGCCATGGCTTGCTCGACCACTGTGGCCTAGCTCGATCACGGTAGTAGCCTTGCTCGAGCAGTTCTTGATCACTGTTGTGGTTGCTCGACCATGGTACCACGGTGGCAGTCGTGGCCGAGCACTACGATGCCTTGCTCGGCCACTGTGGCCTTGCTCGACCACTGTGGCCTTACTCGACCACTGTGGCCTTGCTCGATCACGGTAGTCGTCGTGTTCGAGCAGTGCTCGATCACTGTCGTGGGTTGCTTGACCACGGTACCACTGTTGCAGCCTTGGCCAAGCATTGCCATGGCTTGCTCTACTACTGTGGCCTTGCTCGATCACGGTAGTAGCCTTGCTCGAGCAGTGCTTGATCACTGTCGTGGGTTGCTCGACCACGGTACCACAGTAGCAGCCTTGGACGAGCACTGCCATGGTGTGCTCGACCACTGTGGCCTTACTCGATCACGGTAGTGGCCTTGCTCTATCACGGTATTAGCCTTGCTCGATCACGGTAGTAGCCTTGCTTGAGCAGTGCTCGATCACCGCCGTCGGTTGCTCGACCACGGTACCACAGTGGCAGCCTTGGCCAAGCATAGCAATGGCTTGCCCGATCACGGTGGTCGCCTTGCTCGAGCAGTGCTTGATCATCTCGTGGGTTGCTCGGCCACGGTACCGCAGTAGCAGCCTTGGCC
>CM075287.1:17141683-17186287 GCA_037672795.1 Lagerstroemia speciosa
ACCAACCTGGGCGGTTTGGTACCGTGCCCAGGGAACCGGCTATTGCCGGTGACCCTTTTTTTTTGTCGTGTAATGAATGTCATGGCGCGAAAGATAAGCGCCAAGACATCAATGCAAACGGTAAACAATTTCGCATGTTTTTAGAATGAATGCTGGCGCAATACAAAGTGTGCGAAGGCAGAGGTCCGATCGTTTCTAAATAAATGACAACTTTGAAAATAACCTACTACTAATAGTTGTAATTCAGTTAAGATACTTATAACGCAATTGTAACGACCTAGTTACAACTACTAGTTGTAATTCTGTTAAAGGACTGACCTCAAAATGCTATTTACAACTCTCTGAACCCATTTTCCAACTGGGACTTGTAATTGCGTTCAAACACTTGCAATGAAGGAGTTCAACTTTCTGAACTGAATTACAACTCCGAGTTGCATTTCAGTTTAAAGGACTTGTAACTCACCCCAAAAGTGACTATTTATAACTCTCTAAACCCATTTATAACTCGGAGTTGTAATTGAGTTCAAACACTTGTAACGACCGAGTTACAACTTTCTGAACTGAATTACAACTTCAAGTTTATAATTCAGATCAAGGACTTGTAACTCACCTCAAAAGTGCTATTTACAACTCTCTGAACTCATTTACAAGTCGGACTTCTAATTGAGTTCAAACACTTGTAACGACCGAGTTACAACTTTCTGAACTTAATTACAACTCCGAGTTGTAATTCAGTTCAAGAACTTGTAACTCACCTAAAAAGTGTTATTTACAACTCTCTGAACATATTTATAAGTCAGACTTGTAATTGAGTTTAAACACTTGTAACGACCGAGTTACAACTTTCTGAACTTAATTACAACTCCGAGTTGTAATTCAGTTCAAGGACTTGTAACTCACCTCAAAAGTGCTATTTACAACTCTCTGAACTCATTTACAAGTCGGACTTCTAATTGAGTTCAAACACTTGTAACTACCGAGTTACAACTTTCTGAACCTAATTACAACTAAGTTGTAATTCAGTTCAAGGACTTGTAACTCACCTCAAAAGTGCTATTTACAACTCTCCGAACCCATTTACAACTCGGACTTGTAATTGAGTTCAAACACTTGTCACTACGGAGTTACAACTTTCTGAACTGAATTACAACTCCGAGTTGTAATTCAGTTGAAGGACTTGTAACTCACCTCAAAAGTGCTATTTACAACTCTCTGAACCCATTTACAACTCGGACTTGTAATTGAGTTCAAACACTTGTAACGACCGAGTTACAACTTTCTGAACTGAATTACAACTATGAGTTGTAATTCAGTTGAACGACTTGTAACTCACCTCAAAAGTGCTATTTACAACTCTCTGAACCCATTTACAACTCGGACTTGTAATTGAGTTCAAACACTTGTAACGAACGAGTTAAAACTTTCTGAACTTAATTACAACTCCGAGTTGTAATTCTTTTCAAGGACTTGTAACTCACCTCAAAAGTGCTATTTACAACTCTCCGAACCCATTTACAACTCGGACTTGTAATTGAGTTCAAACACTTGTCACTACGGAGTTACAACTTTCTGAACTGAATTACAACTCCGAGTTGTAATTCAGTTCAAGGACTTGTAACTCCCCTCAAAAGTGCTATTTACAACTCTCTGAACCCATTTACAAGTCGGACTTGTAATTGAGTTCAAACACTTGTCACTACGGAGTTACAACTTTCTGAACTGAATTACAACTCCGAGTTGTAATTCAGTTCAAGGACTTGTAACTCACCTCAAAAGTGCTATTTACAACTCTCCGAACCCATTTACAACTCGGACTTGTAATTGAGTTCAAACACTTGTCACTACGGAGTTACAACTTTCTGAACTGAATTACAACTCGGAGTTGTAATTCAGTTCAAGGACTTGTAACTCACCTCAGAAGTGCTATTTACAACTCTCCGAACCCATTTACAACTCGGACTTGTAATTGAGTTCAAACACTTGTCACTACGGAGTTACAACTTTCTGAACTGAATTACAACTCCGAGTTGTAATTCAGTTCAAGGACTTGTAACTCCCCTCAAAAGTGCTATTTACAACTCTCCGAACCCATTTACAACTCGGACTTGTAATTGAGTTCAAACACTTGTCACTACGGAGTTACAACTTTCTGAACTGAATGACAACTTGGAGTTGTAATTCAGTTCAAGGACTTGTAACTCACCTCAAAAGTGCTATTTACAACTCTCCGAACCCATTTACAACTCGGACTTGTAATTGAGTTCAAACACTTGTCACTACGGAGTTACAACTTTCTGAACTTAATTACAACTCGGAGTTGTAATTCAGATCAAGGACTTGTAACTCACCTCAAAAGTGCTATTTACAACTCTCCGAACCCATTTACAAGTCGGACTTGTAATTGAGTTCAAACACTTGTCACTACGGAGTTACAACTTTCTGAACTGAATTACAACTCCGAGTTGTAATTCAGTTCAACGACTTGTAACTCACCTCAAAAGTGCTATTTACAACTCTCTGAACCCATTTACAACTCGGACTTGTAATTGAGTTCAAACACTTGTAACGACCGAGTTACAACTTTCTGAACTGAATTACAACTATGAGTTGTAATTCAGTTGAACGACTTGTAACTCACCTCAAAAGTGCTATTTACAACTCTCTGAACTCATTTACAACTCGGACTTGTAATTGAGTTCAAACACTTGTAACGACCGAGTTACAACTTTCTGAACTTAATTACAACTCCGAGTTGTAATTCAGTTCAAGGACTTGTAACTCACCTCAGAAGTGCTATTTACAACTCTCCGAACCCATTTACAACTCGGACTTGTAATTGAGTTCAAACACTTGTCACTACGGAGTTACAACTTTCTGAACTGAATTACAACTCCGAGTTGTAATTCAGTTCAAGGACTTGTAACTCCCCTCAAAAGTGCTATTTACAACTCTCTGAACCCATTTACAAGTCGGACTTGTAATTGAGTTCAAACACTTGTCACTACGGAGTTACAACTTTCTGAACTGAATTACAACTCCGAGTTGTAATTCAGTTCAAGGACTTGTAACTCACCTCAAAAGTGCTATTTACAACTCTCTGAACCCATTTACAACTCGGACTTGTAATTGAGTTCAAACACTTGTAACGACCGAGTTACAACTTTCTGAACTTAATTACAACTCCGAGTTGTAATTCAGTTCAAGGACTTGTAACTCACCTCAAAAGTGCTATTTACAACTCTCCGAACCCATTTACAACTCGGACTTGTAATTGAGTTCAAACACTTGTCACTACGGAGTTACAACTTTCTGAACTGAATTACAACTCCGAGTTGTAATTCAGTTCAAGGACTTGTAACTCACCTCAAAAGTGCTATTTACAACTCTCTGAACTCATTTACAAGTCGGACTTCTAATTGAGTTCAAACACTTGTAACGACCGAGTTACAACTTTCTGAACTTAATTACAACTCGGAGTTGTAATTCAGTTCAAGGACTTGTAACTCCCCTCAAAAGTGCTATTTACAACTCTCTGAACCCATTTACAACTCGGACTTGTAATTGAGTTCAAACACTTGTAACGACCGAGTTACAACTTTCTGAACTTAATTACAACTCGGAGTTGTAATTCAGTTCAAGGACTTGTAACTCACCTCAAAAGTGCTATTTACAACTCTCTGAACCCATTTACAACTCGGACTTGTAATTGAGTTCAAACACTTGTCACTACGGAGTTACAACTTTCTGAACTGAATTACAACTCCGAGTTGTAATTCAGTTCAAGGACTTGTAACTCCCCTCAAAAGTGCTATTTACAACTCTCTGAACCCATTTACAACTCGGACTTGTAATTGAGTTCAAACACTTGTCACTACCGAGTTACAACTTTCTGAACTGAATTACAACTTCGAGTTGTAATTCAGTTCAAGGACTTGTAACTCACCTCAAAAGTGCTATTTACAACTCTCTGAACCCATTTACAACTCGGACTTGTAATTGAGTTCAAACACTTGTCACTACGGAGTTACAACTTTCTGAACTTAATTACAACTCCGAGTTGTAATTCAGTTCAAGGACTTGTAACTCACCTCAAAAGTGCTATTTACAACTCTCCGAACCCATTTACAACTCGGACTTGTAATTGAGTTCAAACACTTGTCACTACGGAGTTACAACTTTCTGAACTGAATTACAACTCCGAGTTGTAATTCAGTTCAAGGACTTGTAACTCCCCTCAAAAGTGCTATTTACAACTCTCCGAACCCATTTACAAGTCGGACTTGTAATTGAGTTCAAACACTTGTCACTACGGAGTTACAACTTTCTGAACTGAATTACAACTCCGAGTTGTAATTCAGTTCAAGGACTTGTAACTCCCCTCAAAAGTGCTATTTACAACTCTCTGAACCCATTTACAACTCGGACTTGTAATTGAGTTCAAACACTTGTAACGACCGAGTTACAACTTTCTGAACTGAATTACAACTCGGAGTTGTAATTCAGTTCAAGGACTTGTAACTCACCTCAAAAGTGCTATTTACAACTCTCCGAACCCATTTACAACTCGGACTTGTAATTGAGTTCAAACACTTGTCACTACGGAGTTACAACTTTCTGAACTGAATTACAACTCCGAGTTGTAATTCAGTTCAAGGACTTGTAACTCCCCTCAAAAGTGCTATTTACAACTCTCTGAACCCATTTACAACTCGGACTTGTAATTGAGTTCAAACACTTGTAACGACCGAGTTACAACTTTCTGAACTGAATTACAACTATGAGTTGTAATTCAGTTGAACGACTTGTAACTCACCTCAAAAGTGCTATTTACAACTCTCTGAACTCATTTACAACTCGGACTTGTAATTGAGTTCAAACACTTGTAACGACGAGTTACAACTTTCTGAACTTAATTACAACTCCGAGTTGTAATTCTTTCAAGGACTTGTAACTCCCTCAAAAGTGCTATTTACAACTCTCCGAACCCATTTACAACTCGGACTTGTAATTGAGTTCAAACACTTGTCACTACGGAGTTACAACTTTCTGAACTGAATTACAACTCCGAGTTGTAATTCAGTTCAAGGACTTGTAACTCACCTCAAAAGTGCTATTTACAACTCTCTGAACCCATTTACAACTCGGACTTGTAATTGAGTTCAAACACTTGTAACGACCGAGTTACAACTTTCTGAACTTAATTACAACTCGGAGTTGTAATTCAGTTCAAGGACTTGTAACTCCCCTCAAAAGTGCTATTTACAACTCTCTGAACCCATTTACAACTCGGACTTGTAATTGAGTTCAAACACTTGTAACGACCGAGTTACAACTTTCTGAACTAATTACAACTCGGAGTTGTAATTCAGTTCAAGGACTTGTAACTCACCTCAAAAGTGCTATTTACAACTCTCTGAACCCATTTACAACTCGGACTTGTAATTGAGTTCAAACACTTGTCACTACGGAGTTACAACTTTCTGAACTGAATTACAACTCCGAGTTGTAATTCAGTTCAAGGACTTGTAACTCCCCTCAAAAGTGCTATTTACAACTCTCTGAACCCATTTACAACTCGGACTTGTAATTGAGTTCAAACACTTGTCACTACCGAGTTACAACTTTCTGAACTGAATTACAACTTCGAGTTGTAATTCAGTTCAAGGACTTGTAACTCACCTCAAAAGTGCTATTTACAACTCTCTGAACCCATTTACAACTCGGACTTGTAATTGAGTTCAAACACTTGTCACTACGGAGTTACAACTTTCTGAACTTAATTACAACTCCGAGTTGTAATTCAGTTCAAGGACTTGTAACTCACCTCAAAAGTGCTATTTACAACTCTCCGAACCCATTTACAACTCGGACTTGTAATTGAGTTCAAACACTTGTCACTACGGAGTTACAACTTTCTGAACTGAATTACAACTCCGAGTTGTAATTCAGTTCAAGGACTTGTAACTCCCCTCAAAAGTGCTATTTACAACTCTCCGAACCCATTTACAACTCGGACTTGTAATTGAGTTCAAACACTTGTCACTACAGAGTTACAACTTTCTGAACTGAATTACAACTCCGAGTTGTAATTCAGTTCAAGGACTTCTAACTCACCTCAAAAGTGCTATTTACAACTCTCTGAACCCATTTACAACTCGGACTTGTAATTGAGTTCAAACACTTGTCACTACGGAGTTACAACTTTCTGAACTAATTACAACTCCGAGTTGTAATTCAGTTCAAGGACTTGTAACTCACCTCAAAAGTGCTATTTACAACTCTCCGAACCCATTTACAACTCGGACTTGTAATTGAGTTCAAACACTTGTCACTACGGAGTTACAACTTTCTGAACTGAATTACAACTCCGAGTTGTAATTCAGTTCAAGGACTTGTAACTCACCTCAAAAGTGCTATTTACAACTCTCTGAACCCATTTACAACTCGGACTTGTAATTGAGTTCAAACACTTGTCACGACCGAGTTACAACTTTCTGAACTGAATTACAACTCCGAGTTGTAATTCAGTTCAAGGACTTGTAACTCACCTCAAAAGTGCTATTTACAACTCTCTGAACCCATTTACAACTCGGACTTGTAATTGAGTTCAAACACTTGTAACGACCGAGTTACAACTTTCTGAACTGAATTACAACTCGGAGTTGTAATTCAGTTCAAGGACTTGTAACTCACCTCAAAAGTGCTATTTACAACTCTCTGAACCCATTTACAACTCGGACTTGTAATTGAGTTCAAACACTTGTCACTACGGAGTTACAACTTTCTGAACTGAATTACAACTCCGAGTTGTAATTCAGTTCAAGGACTTGTAACTCACCTCAAAAGTGCTATTTACAACTCTCTGAACCCATTTACAACTCGGACTTGTAATTGAGTTCAAACACTTGTCACTACCGAGTTACAACTTTCTGAACTGAATTACAACTCCGAGTTGTAATTCAGTTCAAGGACTTGTAACTCACCTCAAAAGTGCTATTTACAACTCTCTGAACCCATTTACAACTCGGACTTGTAATTGAGTTCAAACACTTGTCACGACCGAGTTACAACTTTCTGAACTGAATTACAACTCCGAGTTGTAATTCAGTTCAAGGACTTGTAACTCACCTCAAAAGTGCTATTTACAACTCTCCGAACCCATTTACAACTCGGACTTGTAATTGAGTTCAAACACTTGTCACTACGGAGTTACAACTTTCTGAACTGAATTACAACTCCGAGTTGTAATTCAGTTCAAGGACTTGTAACTCACCTCAAAAGTGCTATTTACAACTCTCCGAACCCATTTACAACTCGGACTTGTAATTGAGTTCAAACACTTGTCACTACGGAGTTACAACTTTCTGAACTGAATTACAACTCCGAGTTGTAATTCAGTTCAAGGACTTGTAACTCCCTCAAAAGTGCTATTTACAACTCTCTGAACCCATTTACAACTCGGACTTGTAATTGAGTTCAAACACTTGTAACGACCGAGTTACAACTTTCTGAACTAATTACAACTCGGAGTTGTAATTCAGTTCAAGGACTTGTAACTCACCTCAAAAGTGCTATTTACAACTCTCTGAACCCATTTACAACTCGGACTTGTAATTGAGTTCAAACACTTGTCACTACGGAGTTACAACTTTCTGAACTGAATTACAACTCCGAGTTGTAATTCAGTTCAAGGACTTGTAACTCACCTCAAAAGTGCTATTTACAACTCTCTGAACCCATTTACAACTCGGACTTGTAATTGAGTTCAAACACTTGTCACTACGGAGTTACAACTTTCTGAACTGAATTACAACTCCGAGTTGTAATTCAGTTCAAGGACTTGTAACTCACCTCAAAAGTGCTATTTACAACTCTCTGAACCCATTTACAACTCGGACTTGTAATTGAGTTCAAACACTTGTCACTACGGAGTTACAACTTTCTGAACTGAATTACAACTCCGAGTTGTAATTCAGTTCAAGGACTTGTAACTCACCTCAAAAGTGCTATTTACAACTCTCTGAACCCATTTACAACTCGGACTTGTAATTGAGTTCAAACACTTGTCACTACGGAGTTACAACTTTCTGAACTGAATTACAACTCCGAGTTGTAATTCAGTTCAAGGACTTGTAACTCACCTCAAAAGTGCTATTTACAACTCTCCGAACCCATTTACAACTCGGACTTGTAATTGAGTTCAAACACTTGTCACTACGGAGTTACAACTTTCTGAACTGAATTACAACTCCGAGTTGTAATTCAGTTCAAGGACTTGTAACTCACCTCAAAAGTGCTATTTACAACTCTCTGAACCCATTTACAACTCGGACTTGTAATTGAGTTCAAACACTTGTCACGACCGAGTTACAACTTTCTGAACTGAATTACAACTCCGAGTTGTAATTCAGTTCAAGGACTTGTAACTCACCTCAAAAGTGCTATTTACAACTCTCTGAACCCATTTACAACTCGGACTTGTAATTGAGTTCAAACACTTGTCACTACGGAGTTACAACTTTCTGAACTGAATTACAACTCCGAGTTGTAATTCAGTTCAAGGACTTGTAACTCACCTCAAAAGTGCTATTTACAACTCTCTGAACCCATTTACAACTCGGACTTGTAATTGAGTTCAAACACTTGTCACGACCGAGTTACAACTTTCTGAACTGAATTACAACTCCGAGTTGTAATTCAGTTCAAGGACTTGTAACTCACCTCAAAAGTGCTATTTACAACTCTCTGAACCCATTTACAACTCGGACTTGTAATTGAGTTCAAACACTTGTCACGACGAGTTACAACTTTCTGAACTGAATTACAACTCCGAGTTGTAATTCAGTTCAAGGACTTGTAACTCACCTCAAAAGTGCTATTTACAACTCTCCGAACCCATTTACAACTCGGACTTGTAATTGAGTTCAAACACTTGTCACTACGGAGTTACAACTTTCTGAACTGAATTACAACTCCGAGTTGTAATTCAGTTCAAGGACTTGTAACTCACCTCAAAAGTGCTATTTACAACTCTCTGAACCCATTTACAACTCGGACTTGTAATTGAGTTCAAACACTTGTAACGACCGAGTTACAACTTTCTGAACTGAATTACAACTCCGAGTTGTAATTCAGTTCAAGGACTTGTAACTCACCTCAAAAGTGCTATTTACAACTCTCTGAACCCATTTACAACTCGGACTTGTAATTGAGTTCAAACACTTGTAACGACCGAGTTACAACTTTCTGAACTGAATTACAACTCCGAGTTGTAATTCAGTTCAAGGACTTGTAACTCACCTCAAAAGTGCTATTTACAACTCTCTGAACCCATTTACAACTCGGACTTGTAATTGAGTTCAAACACTTGTCACTACGGAGTTACAACTTTCTGAACTGAATTACAACTCCGAGTTGTAATTCAGTTCAAGGACTTGTAACTCACCTCAAAAGTGCTATTTACAACTCTCTGAACCCATTTACAACTCGGACTTGTAATTGAGTTCAAACACTTGTCACTACGGAGTTACAACTTTCTGAACTGAATTACAACTCCGAGTTGTAATTCAGTTCAAGGACTTGTAACTCACCTCAAAAGTGCTATTTACAACTCTCTGAACCCATTTACAACTCGGACTTGTAATTGAGTTCAAACACTTGTCACTACGGAGTTACAACTTTCTGAACTGAATTACAACTCCGAGTTGTAATTCAGTTCAAGGACTTGTAACTCACCTCAAAAGTGCTATTTACAACTCTCTGAACCCATTTACAACTCGGACTTGTAATTGAGTTCAAACACTTGTCACTACGGAGTTACAACTTTCTGAACTGAATTACAACTCCGAGTTGTAATTCAGTTCAAGGACTTGTAACTCCCTCAAAAGTGCTATTTACAACTCTCTGAACCCATTTACAACTCGGACTTGTAATTGAGTTCAAACACTTGTCACTACGGAGTTACAACTTTCTGAACTGAATTACAACTCCGAGTTGTAATTCAGTTCAAGGACTTGTAACTCACCTCAAAAGTGCTATTTACAACTCTCTGAACCCATTTACAACTCGGACTTGTAATTGAGTTCAAACACTTGTCACTACGGAGTTACAACTTTCTGAACTGAATTACAACTCCGAGTTGTAATTCAGTTCAAGGACTTGTAACTCACCTCAAAAGTGCTATTTACAACTCTCCGAACCCATTTACAACTCGGACTTGTAATTGAGTTCAAACACTTGTCACTACGGAGTTACAACTTTCTGAACTGAATTACAACTCCGAGTTGTAATTCAGTTCAAGGACTTGTAACTCACCTCAAAAGTGCTATTTACAACTCTCTGAACCCATTTACAACTCGGACTTGTAATTGAGTTCAAACACTTGTCACGACGGAGTTACAACTTTCTGAACTGAATTACAACTCCGAGTTGTAATTCAGTTCAAGGACTTGTAACTCACCTCAAAAGTGCTATTTACAACTCTCTGAACCCATTTACAACTCGGACTTGTAATTGAGTTCAAACACTTGTCACGACGAGTTACAACTTTCTGAACTGAATTACAACTCCGAGTTGTAATTCAGTTCAAGGACTTGTAACTCACCTCAAAAGTGCTATTTACAACTCTCTGAACCCATTTACAACTCGGACTTGTAATTGAGTTCAAACACTTGTCACTACGGAGTTACAACTTTCTGAACTGAATTACAACTCCGAGTTGTAATTCAGTTCAAGGACTTGTAACTCACCTCAAAAGTGCTATTTACAACTCTCTGAACCCATTTACAACTCGGACTTGTAATTGAGTTCAAACACTTGTCACGACCGAGTTACAACTTTCTGAACTGAATTACAACTCCGAGTTGTAATTCAGTTCAAGGACTTGTAACTCACCTCAAAAGTGCTATTTACAACTCTCTGAACCCATTTACAACTCGGACTTGTAATTGAGTTCAAACACTTGTCACTACGGAGTTACAACTTTCTGAACTGAATTACAACTCCGAGTTGTAATTCAGTTCAAGGACTTGTAACTCACCTCAAAAGTGCTATTTACAACTCTCTGAACCCATTTACAACTCGGACTTGTAATTGAGTTCAAACACTTGTCACTACGGAGTTACAACTTTCTGAACTGAATTACAACTCCGAGTTGTAATTCAGTTCAAGGACTTGTAACTCACCTCAAAAGTGCTATTTACAACTCTCCGAACCCATTTACAACTCGGACTTGTAATTGAGTTCAAACACTTGTCACTACGGAGTTACAACTTTCTGAACTGAATTACAACTCCGAGTTGTAATTCAGTTCAAGGACTTGTAACTCCCTCAAAAGTGCTATTTACAACTCTCTGAACCCATTTACAACTCGGACTTGTAATTGAGTTCAAACACTTGTAACGACCGAGTTACAACTTTCTGAACTGAATTACAACTCCGAGTTGTAATTCAGTTCAAGGACTTGTAACTCACCTCAAAAGTGCTATTTACAACTCTCTGAACCCATTTACAACTCGGACTTGTAATTGAGTTCAAACACTTGTCACGACCGAGTTACAACTTTCTGAACTTAATTACAACTCCGAGTTGTAATTCAGTTCAAGGACTTGTAACTCACCTCAAAAGTGCTATTTACAACTCTCTGAACCCATTTACAACTCGGACTTGTAATTGAGTTCAAACACTTGTCACTACGGAGTTACAACTTTCTGAACTGAATTACAACTCCGAGTTGTAATTCAGTTCAAGGACTTGTAACTCACCTCAAAAGTGCTATTTACAACTCTCTGAACCCATTTACAACTCGGACTTGTAATTGAGTTCAAACACTTGTCACTACGGAGTTACAACTTTCTGAACTGAATTACAACTCCGAGTTGTAATTCAGTTCAAGGACTTGTAACTCACCTCAAAAGTGCTATTTACAACTCTCTGAACCCATTTACAACTCGGACTTGTAATTGAGTTCAAACACTTGTCACTACGGAGTTACAACTTTCTGAACTGAATTACAACTCCGAGTTGTAATTCAGTTCAAGGACTTGTAACTCACCTCAAAAGTGCTATTTACAACTCTCCGAACCCATTTACAACTCGGACTTGTAATTGAGTTCAAACACTTGTCACTACGGAGTTACAACTTTCTGAACTGAATTACAACTCCGAGTTGTAATTCAGTTCAAGGACTTGTAACTCACCTCAAAAGTGCTATTTACAACTCTCTGAACCCATTTACAACTCGGACTTGTAATTGAGTTCAAACACTTGTCACTACGGAGTTACAACTTTCTGAACTGAATTACAACTCGAGTTGTAATTCAGTTCAAGGACTTGTAACTCACCTCAAAAGTGCTATTTACAACTCTCTGAACCCATTTACAACTCGGACTTGTAATTGAGTTCAAACACTTGTCACTACGGAGTTACAACTTTCTGAACTGAATTACAACTCCGAGTTGTAATTCAGTTCAAGGACTTGTAACTCACCTCAAAAGTGCTATTTACAACTCTCTGAACCCATTTACAACTCGGACTTGTAATTGAGTTCAAACACTTGTCACTACGGAGTTACAACTTTCTGAACTGAATTACAACTCCGAGTTGTAATTCAGTTCAAGGACTTGTAACTCACCTCAAAAGTGCTATTTACAACTCTCTGAACCCATTTACAACTCGGACTTGTAATTGAGTTCAAACACTTGTAACGACCGAGTTACAACTTTCTGAACTGAATTACAACTCCGAGTTGTAATTCAGTTCAAGGACTTGTAACTCACCTCAAAAGTGCTATTTACAACTCTCTGAACCCATTTACAACTCGGACTTGTAATTGAGTTCAAACACTTGTCACTACGGAGTTACAACTTTCTGAACTGAATTACAACTCCGAGTTGTAATTCAGTTCAAGGACTTGTAACTCACCTCAAAAGTGCTATTTACAACTCTCCGAACCCATTTACAACTCGGACTTGTAATTGAGTTCAAACACTTGTCACTACGGAGTTACAACTTTCTGAACTGAATTACAACTCCGAGTTGTAATTCAGTTCAAGGACTTGTAACTCACCTCAAAAGTGCTATTTACAACTCTCTGAACCCATTTACAACTCGGACTTGTAATTGAGTTCAAACACTTGTCACTACGGAGTTACAACTTTCTGAACTGAATTACAACTCCGAGTTGTAATTCAGTTCAAGGACTTGTAACTCACCTCAAAAGTGCTATTTACAACTCTCTGAACCCATTTACAACTCGGACTTGTAATTGAGTTCAAACACTTGTCACTACGGAGTTACAACTTTCTGAACTGAATTACAACTCCGAGTTGTAATTCAGTTCAAGGACTTGTAACTCACCTCAAAAGTGCTATTTACAACTCTCTGAACCCATTTACAACTCGGACTTGTAATTGAGTTCAAACACTTGTCACTACGGAGTTACAACTTTCTGAACTGAATTACAACTCCGAGTTGTAATTCAGTTCAAGGACTTGTAACTCACCTCAAAAGTGCTATTTACAACTCTCTGAACCCATTTACAACTCGGACTTGTAATTGAGTTCAAACACTTGTAACGACCGAGTTACAACTTTCTGAACTGAATTACAACTCCGAGTTGTAATTCAGTTCAAGGACTTGTAACTCACCTCAAAAGTGCTATTTACAACTCTCTGAACCCATTTACAACTCGGACTTGTAATTGAGTTCAAACACTTGTCACTACGGAGTTACAACTTTCTGAACTGAATTACAACTCCGAGTTGTAATTCAGTTCAAGGACTTGTAACTCACCTCAAAAGTGCTATTTACAACTCTCTGAACCCATTTACAACTCGGACTTGTAATTGAGTTCAAACACTTGTCACTACGGAGTTACAACTTTCTGAACTGAATTACAACTCCGAGTTGTAATTCAGTTCAAGGACTTGTAACTCACCTCAAAAGTGCTATTTACAACTCTCTGAACCCATTTACAACTCGGACTTGTAATTGAGTTCAAACACTTGTCACTACGGAGTTACAACTTTCTGAACTGAATTACAACTCCGAGTTGTAATTCAGTTCAAGGACTTGTAACTCACCTCAAAAGTGCTATTTACAACTCTCTGAACCCATTTACAACTCGGACTTGTAATTGAGTTCAAACACTTGTAACGACCGAGTTACAACTTTCTGAACTGAATTACAACTCCGAGTTGTAATTCAGTTCAAGGACTTGTAACTCACCTCAAAAGTGCTATTTACAACTCTCTGAACCCATTTACAACTCGGACTTGTAATTGAGTTCAAACACTTGTCACTACGGAGTTACAACTTTCTGAACTGAATTACAACTCCGAGTTGTAATTCAGTTCAAGGACTTGTAACTCACCTCAAAAGTGCTATTTACAACTCTCTGAACCCATTTACAACTCGGACTTGTAATTGAGTTCAAACACTTGTCACTACGGAGTTACAACTTTCTGAACTGAATTACAACTCCGAGTTGTAATTCAGTTCAAGGACTTGTAACTCACCTCAAAAGTGCTATTTACAACTCTCTGAACCCATTTACAACTCGGACTTGTAATTGAGTTCAAACACTTGTCACTACGGAGTTACAACTTTCTGAACTGAATTACAACTCCGAGTTGTAATTCAGTTCAAGGACTTGTAACTCACCTCAAAAGTGCTATTTACAACTCTCTGAACCCATTTACAACTCGGACTTGTAATTGAGTTCAAACACTTGTCACTACGGAGTTACAACTTTCTGAACTGAATTACAACTCCGAGTTGTAATTCAGTTCAAGGACTTGTAACTCACCTCAAAAGTGCTATTTACAACTCTCCGAACCCATTTACAACTCGGACTTGTAATTGAGTTCAAACACTTGTCACTACGGAGTTACAACTTTCTGAACTGAATTACAACTCCGAGTTGTAATTCAGTTCAAGGACTTGTAACTCACCTCAAAAGTGCTATTTACAACTCTCTGAACCCATTTACAACTCGGACTTGTAATTGAGTTCAAACACTTGTAACGACCGAGTTACAACTTTCTGAACTGAATTACAACTCCGAGTTGTAATTCAGTTCAAGGACTTGTAACTCACCTCAAAAGTGCTATTTACAACTCTCTGAACCCATTTACAACTCGGACTTGTAATTGAGTTCAAACACTTGTCACTACGGAGTTACAACTTTCTGAACTGAATTACAACTCCGAGTTGTAATTCAGTTCAAGGACTTGTAACTCACCTCAAAAGTGCTATTTACAACTCTCTGAACCCATTTACAACTCGGACTTGTAATTGAGTTCAAACACTTGTCACTACGGAGTTACAACTTTCTGAACTGAATTACAACTCCGAGTTGTAATTCAGTTCAAGGACTTGTAACTCACCTCAAAAGTGCTATTTACAACTCTCTGAACCCATTTACAACTCGGACTTGTAATTGAGTTCAAACACTTGTCACGACCGAGTTACAACTTTCTGAACTTAATTACAACTCGGAGTTGTAATTCAGTTCAAGGACTTGTAACTCACCTCAAAAGTGCTATTTACAACTCTCCGAACCCATTTACAACTCGGACTTGTAATTGAGTTCAAACACTTGTCACTACGGAGTTACAACTTTCTGAACTGAATTACAACTCCGAGTTGTAATTCAGTTCAAGGACTTGTAACTCACCTCAAAAGTGCTATTTACAACTCTCCGAACCCATTTACAACTCGGACTTGTAATTGAGTTCAAACACTTGTCACTACGGAGTTACAACTTTCTGAACTGAATTACAACTCCGAGTTGTAATTCAGTTCAAGGACTTGTAACTCCCCTCAAAAGTGCTATTTACAACTCTCTGAACCCATTTACAACTCGGACTTGTAATTGAGTTCAAACACTTGTAACGACCGAGTTACAACTTTCTGAACTTAATTACAACTCCGAGTTGTAATTCAGTTCAAGGACTTGTAACTCACCTCAAAAGTGCTATTTACAACTCTCCGAACCCATTTACAACTCGGACTTGTAATTGAGTTCAAACACTTGTCACTACGGAGTTACAACTTTCTGAACTGAATTACAACTCCGAGTTGTAATTCAGTTCAAGGACTTGTAACTCACCTCAAAAGTGCTATTTACAACTCTCTGAACCCATTTACAACTCGGACTTGTAATTGAGTTCAAACACTTGTAACGACCGAGTTACAACTTTCTGAACTGAATTACAACTCCGAGTTGTAATTCAGTTCAAGGACTTGTAACTCACCTCAAAAGTGCTATTTACAACTCTCTGAACTCATTTACAACTCGGACTTGTAATTGAGTTCAAACACTTGTAACGACCGAGTTACAACTTTCTGAACTGAATTACAACTCGGAGTTGTAATCAGTTCAAGGACTTGTAACTCACCTCAGAAGTGCTATTTACAACTCTCCGAACCCATTTACAACTCGGACTTGTAATTGAGTTCAAACACTTGTCACTACGGAGTTACAACTTTCTGAACTGAATGACAACTTGGAGTTGTAATTCAGTTCAAGGACTTGTAACTCACCTCAAAAGTGCTATTTACAACTCTCTGAACCCATTTACAACTCGGACTTGTAATTGAGTTCAAACACTTGTCACTACGGAGTTACAACTTTCTGAACTGAATTACAACTCCGAGTTGTAATTCAGTTCAAGGACTTGTAACTCACCTCAAAAGTGCTATTTACAACTCTCTGAACCCATTTACAACTCGGACTTGTAATTGAGTTCAAACACTTGTCACTACGGAGTTACAACTTTCTGAACTGAATTACAACTCCGAGTTGTAATTCAGTTCAAGGACTTGTAACTCACCTCAAAAGTGCTATTTACAACTCTCTGAACCCATTTACAACTCGGACTTGTAATTGAGTTCAAACACTTGTAACGACCGAGTTACAACTTTCTGAACTGAATTACAACTCGGAGTTGTAATTCAGTTCAAGGACTTGTAACTCACCTCAAAAGTGCTATTTACAACTCTCCGAACCCATTTACAACTCGGACTTGTAATTGAGTTCAAACACTTGTCACTACGGAGTTACAACTTTCTGAACTGAATTACAACTCCGAGTTGTAATTCAGTTCAAGGACTTGTAACTCACCTCAAAAGTGCTATTTACAACTCTCTGAACCCATTTACAACTCGGACTTGTAATTGAGTTCAAACACTTGTAACGACCGAGTTACAACTTTCTGAACTGAATTACAACTCCGAGTTGTAATTCAGTTCAAGGACTTGTAACTCACCTCAAAAGTGCTATTTACAACTCTCTGAACCCATTTACAACTCGGACTTGTAATTGAGTTCAAACACTTGTCACGACCGAGTTACAACTTTCTGAACTGAATTACAACTCCGAGTTGTAATTCAGTTCAAGGACTTGTAACTCGCCTCAAAAGTGCTATTTACAACTCTCCGAACCCATTTACAACTCGGACTTGTAATTGAGTTCAAACACTTGTCACTACGGAGTTACAACTTTCTGAACTGAATTACAACTCCGAGTTGTAATTCAGTTCAAGGACTTGTAACTCCCCTCAAAAGTGCTATTTACAACTCTCTGAACCCATTTACAACTCGGACTTGTAATTGAGTTCAAACACTTGTCACTACGGAGTTGCAACTTTCTGAACTGAATTACAACTCCGAGTTGTAATTTAGTTGAACGACTTGTAACTCACCTGAAAAGTGCTATTTACAACTCTCTGAACCCATTTCCAACTCGGACTTGTAATTGAGTTCAAACACTTGTAACGACCGAGTTACAACTTTCTGAACCTAATTACAACTCGGAGTTGTAATTCAGTTCAAGGACTTGTAACTCACCTCAAAAGTGCTATTTACAACTCTCCGAACCCATTTACAAGTCGGACTTGTAATTGAGTTCAAACACTTGTCACTACGGAGTTACAACTTTCTGAACTGAATTACAACTCCGAGTTGTAATTCAGTTGAAGGACTTGTAACTCCCCTCAAAAGTGCTATTTACAACTCTCTGAACCCATTTACAACTCGGACTTGTAATTGAGTTCAAACACTTGTAACGACCGAGTTACAACTTTCTGAACTGAATTACAACTATGAGTTGTAATTCAGTTGAACGACTTGTAACTCACCTCAAAAGTGCTATTTACAACTCTCTGAACTCATTTACAACTCGGACTTGTAATTGAGTTCAAACACTTGTAACGACCGAGTTACAACTTTCTGAACTTAATTACAACTCCGAGTTGTAATTCTTTTCAAGGACTTGTAACTCGCCTCAAAAGTGCTATTTACAACTCTCCGAACCCATTTACAACTCGGACTTGTAATTGAGTTCAAACACTTGTCACTACGGAGTTACAACTTTCTGAACTGAATTACAACTCCGAGTTGTAATTCAGTTCAAGGACTTGTAACTCCCCTCAAAAGTGCTATTTACAACTCTCCGAACCCATTTACAAGTCGGACTTGTAATTGAGTTCAAACACTTGTCACTACGGAGTTACAACTTTCTGAACTGAATTACAACTCCGAGTTGTAATTCAGTTCAAGGACTTGTAACTCCCCTCAAAAGTGCTATTTACAACTCTCTGAACCCATTTACAACTCGGACTTGTAATTGAGTTCAAACACTTGTAACGACCGAGTTACAACTTTCTGAACTGAATTACAACTCGGAGTTGTAATTCAGTTCAAGGACTTGTAACTCACCTCAAAAGTGCTATTTACAACTCTCCGAACCCATTTACAACTCGGACTTGTAATTGAGTTCAAACACTTGTCACTACGGAGTTACAACTTTCTGAACTGAATTACAACTCCGAGTTGTAATTCAGTTCAAGGACTTGTAACTCACCTCAAAAGTGCTATTTACAACTCTCTGAACCCATTTACAACTCGGACTTGTAATTGAGTTCAAACACTTGTAACGACCGAGTTACAACTTTCTGAACTGAATTACAACTATGAGTTGTAATTCAGTTGAACGACTTGTAACTCACCTCAAAAGTGCTATTTACAACTCTCTGAACTCATTTACAACTCGGACTTGTAATTGAGTTCAAACACTTGTAACGACCGAGTTACAACTTTCTGAACTGAATTACAACTCGGAGTTGTAATTCAGTTCAAGGACTTGTAACTCACCTCAAAAGTGCTATTTACAACTCTCCGAACCCATTTACAACTCGGACTTGTAATTGAGTTCAAACACTTGTCACTACGGAGTTACAACTTTCTGAACTGAATTACAACTCCGAGTTGTAATTCAGTTCAAGGACTTGTAACTCCCCTCAAAAGTGCTATTTACAACTCTCCGAACCCATTTACAACTCGGACTTGTAATTGAGTTCAAACACTTGTCACTACGGAGTTACAACTTTCTGAACTGAATTACAACTCCGAGTTGTAATTCAGTTCAAGGACTTGTAACTCCCCTCAAAAGTGCTATTTACAACTCTCTGAACCCATTTACAACTCGGACTTGTAATTGAGTTCAAACACTTGTCACTACGGAGTTACAACTTTCTGAACTGAATTACAACTCCGAGTTGTAATTCAGTTCAAGGACTTGTAACTCACCTCAAAAGTGCTATTTACAACTCTCTGAACCCATTTACAACTCGGACTTGTAATTGAGTTCAAACACTTGTAACGACCGAGTTACAACTTTCTGAACTGAATTACAACTCGGAGTTGTAATTCAGTTCAAGGACTTGTAACTCACCTCAAAAGTGCTATTTACAACTCTCCGAACCCATTTACAACTCGGACTTGTAATTGAGTTCAAACACTTGTCACTACGGAGTTACAACTTTCTGAACTGAATTACAACTCCGAGTTGTAATTCAGTTGAACGACTTGTAACTCACCTCAAAAGTGCTATTTACAACTCTCTGAACCCATTTACAACTCGGACTTGTAATTGAGTTCAAACACTTGTAACGACCGAGTTACAACTTTCTGAACTGAATTACAACTATGAGTTGTAATTCAGTTCAAGGACTTGTAACTCACCTCAAAAGTGCTATTTACAACTCTCTGAACCCATTTACAACTCGGACTTGTAATTGAGTTCAAACACTTGTCACGACCGAGTTACAACTTTCTGAACTTAATTACAACTCGGAGTTGTAATTCAGTTCAAGGACTTGTAACTCACCTCAAAAGTGCTATTTACAACTCTCCGAACCCATTTACAACTCGGACTTGTAATTGAGTTCAAACACTTGTCACTACGGAGTTACAACTTTCTGAACTGAATTACAACTCCGAGTTGTAATTCAGTTCAAGGACTTGTAACTCCCCTCAAAAGTGCTATTTACAACTCTCCGAACCCATTTACAAGTCGGACTTGTAATTGAGTTCAAACACTTGTCACTACGGAGTTACAACTTTCTGAACTGAATTACAACTCCGAGTTGTAATTCAGTTCAAGGACTTGTAACTCCCCTCAAAAGTGCTATTTACAACTCTCTGAACCCATTTACAACTCGGACTTGTAATTGAGTTCAAACACTTGTAACGACCGAGTTACAACTTTCTGAACCTAATTACAACTCGGAGTTGTAATTCAGTTCAAGGACTTGTAACTCACCTCAAAAGTGCTATTTACAACTCTCCGAACCCATTTACAAGTCGGACTTGTAATTGAGTTCAAACACTTGTCACTACGGAGTTACAACTTTCTGAACTGAATTACAACTCCGAGTTGTAATTCAGTTGAACGACTTGTAACTCACCTCAAAAGTGCTATTTACAACTCTCTGAACCCATTTACAACTCGGACTTGTAATTGAGTTCAAACACTTGTAACGACCGAGTTACAACTTTCTGAACTGAATTACAACTATGAGTTGTAATTCAGTTGAACGACTTGTAACTCACCTCAAAAGTGCTATTTACAACTCTCTGAACTCATTTACAACTCGGACTTGTAATTGAGTTCAAACACTTGTAACGACCGAGTTACAACTTTCTGAACTTAATTACAACTCCGAGTTGTAATTCTTTTCAAGGACTTGTAACTCGCCTCAAAAGTGCTATTTACAACTCTCCGAACCCATTTACAACTCGGACTTGTAATTGAGTTCAAACACTTGTCACTACGGAGTTACAACTTTCTGAACTGAATTACAACTCCGAGTTGTAATTCAGTTCAAGGACTTGTAACTCCCCTCAAAAGTGCTATTTACAACTCTCCGAACCCATTTACAAGTCCGACTTGTAATTGAGTTCACACACTTGTCACTACGGAGTTACAACTTTCTGAACTGAATTACAACTCCGAGTTATAATTCAGTTCAAGGACTTGTAACTCCCCTCAAAAGTGCTATTTACAACTCTCTGAACCCATTTACAACTCGGACTTGTAATTGAGTTCAAACACTTGTAACGACCGAGTTACAACTTTCTGAACTGAATTACAACTCGGAGTTGTAATTCAGTTCAAGGACTTGTAACTCACCTCAAAAGTGCTATTTACAACTCTCCGAACCCATTTACAACTCGGACTTGTAATTGAGTTCAAACACTTGTCACTACGGAGTTACAACTTTCTGAACTGAATTACAACTCCGAGTTGTAATTCAGTTCAAGGACTTGTAACTCACCTCAAAAGTGCTATTTACAACTCTCTGAACCCATTTACAACTCGGACTTGTAATTGAGTTCAAACACTTGTCACGACCGAGTTACAACTTTCTGAACTGAATTACAACTCCGAGTTGTAATTCAGTTGAACGACTTGTAACTCACCTCAAAAGTGCTATTTACAACTCTCTGAACTCATTTACAACTCGGACTTGTAATTGAGTTCAAACACTTGTAACGACCGAGTTACAACTTTCTGAACTGAATTACAACTCCGAGTTGTAATTCAGTTCAAGGACTTGTAACTCACCTCAAAAGTGCTATTTACAACTCTCTGAACCCATTTACAACTCGGACTTGTAATTGAGTTCAAACACTTGTCACGACGGAGTTACAACTTTCTGAACTGAATTACAACTCCGAGTTGTAATTCAGTTCAAGGACTTGTAACTCACCTCAAAAGTGCTATTTACAACTCTCCGAACCCATTTACAACTCGGACTTGTAATTGAGTTCAAACACTTGTCACTACGGAGTTACAACTTTCTGAACTGAATTACAACTCCGAGTTGTAATTCAGTTCAAGGACTTGTAACTCCCCTCAAAAGTGCTATTTACAACTCTCTGAACCCATTTACAACTCGGACTTGTAATTGAGTTCAAACACTTGTCACTACGGAGTTACAACTTTCTGAACTGAATTACAACTCCGAGTTGTAATTCAGTTCAAGGACTTGTAACTCACCTCAAAAGTGCTATTTACAACTCTCTGAACCCATTTACAACTCGGACTTGTAATTGAGTTCAAACACTTGTAACGACCGAGTTACAACTTTCTGAACCTAATTACAACTCCGAGTTGTAATTCAGTTCAAGGACTTGTAACTCACCTCAAAAGTGCTATTTACAACTCTCCGAACCCATTTACAACTCGGACTTGTAATTGAGTTCAAACACTTGTCACTACGGAGTTACAACTTTCTGAACTGAATTACAACTCCGAGTTGTAATTCAGTTGAAGGACTTGTAACTCACCTCAAAAGTGCTATTTACAACTCTCTGAACCCATTTACAACTCGGACTTGTAATTGAGTTCAAACACTTGTAACGACCGAGTTACAACTTTCTGAACTGAATTACAACTCCGAGTTGTAATTCAGTTCAAGGACTTGTAACTCACCTCAAAAGTGCTATTTACAACTCTCTGAACCCATTTACAACTCGGACTTGTAATTGAGTTCAAACACTTGTAACGACCGAGTTACAACTTTCTGAACTTAATTACAACTCCGAGTTGTAATTCTTTTCAAGGACTTGTAACTCACCTCAAAAGTGCTATTTACAACTCTCCGAACCCATTTACAACTCGGACTTATAATTGAGTTCAAACACTTGTCACTACGGAGTTACAACTTTCTGAACTGAATTACAACTCCGAGTTGTAATTCAGTTCAAGGACTTGTAACTCCCCTCAAAAGTGCTATTTACAACTCTCCGAACCCATTTACAAGTCCGACTTGTAATTGAGTTCAAACACTTGTCACTACGGAGTTACAACTTTCTGAACTGAATTACAACTCCGAGTTGTAATTCAGTTCAAGGACTTGTAACTCCCCTCAAAAGTGCTATTTACAACTCTCTGAACCCATTTACAACTCGGACTTGTAATTGAGTTCAAACACTTGTAACGACCGAGTTACAACTTTCTGAACCTAATTACAACTCGGAGTTGTAATTCAGTTCAAGGACTTGTAACTCACCTCAAAAGTGCTATTTACAACTCTCCGAACCCATTTACAACTCGGACTTGTAATTGAGTTCAAACACTTGTCACTACGGAGTTACAACTTTCTGAACTGAATTACAACTCCGAGTTGTAATTCAGTTGAACGACTTGTAACTCACCTCAAAAGTGCTATTTACAACTCTCTGAACCCATTTACAACTCGGACTTGTAATTGAGTTCAAACACTTGTAACGACCGAGTTACAACTTTCTGAACTGAATTACAACTATGAGTTGTAATTCAGTTGAACGACTTGTAACTCACCTCAAAAGTGCTATTTACAACTCTCTGAACTCATTTACAACTCGGACTTGTAATTGAGTTCAAACACTTGTAACGACCGAGTTACAACTTTCTGAACTTAATTACAACTCCGAGTTGTAATTCTTTTCAAGGACTTGTATCTCGCCTCAAAAGTGCTATTTACAACTCTCCGAACCCATTTACAACTCGGACTTATAATTGAGTTCAAACACTTGTCACTACGGAGTTACAACTTTCTGAACTGAATTACAACTCCGAGTTGTGATTTAGTTCAAGGACTTGTAACTCCCCTCAAAAGTGCTATTTACAACTCTCCGAACCCATTTACAAGTCCGACTTGTAATTGAGTTCACACACTTGTCACTACGGAGTTACAACTTTCTGAACTGAATTACAACTCCGAGTTATAATTCAGTTCAAGGACTTGTAACTCCCCTCAAAAGTGCTATTTACAACTCTCTGAACCCATTTACAACTCGGACTTGTAATTGAGTTCAAACACTTGTAACGACCGAGTTACAACTTTCTGAACCTAATTACAACTCGGAGTTGTAATTCAGTTCAAGGACTTGTAACTCACCTCAAAAGTGCTATTTACAACTCTCCGAACCCATTTACAACTCGGACTTGTAATTGAGTTCAAACACTTGTCACTACGGAGTTACAACTTTCTGAACTGAATTACAACTCCGAGTTGTAATTCAGTTCAAGGACTTGTAACTCCCCTCAAAAGTTCTATTTACAACTCTCTGAACCCATTTACAAGTCGGACTTGTAATTGAGTTCAGACACTTGTCACTACGGAGTTACAACTTTCTGAACTGAATTACAACTCCGAGTTGTAATTCAGTTGAAGGACTTGTAACTCCCCTCAAAAGTGCTATTTACAACTCTCTGAACCCGTTTACAAGTCGGACTTGTAATTGAGTTCAGACACTTGTCACTACGGAGTTACAACTTTCTGAACTGAATTACAACTCGGAGTTGTAATTCAGTTCAAGGACTTGTAACTCCCCTCAAAAGTGCTATTTACAACTCTCTGAACCCATTTACAACTCGGACTTGTAATTGAGTTCAAACACTTGTCACTACGGAGTTACAACTTTCTGAACTGAATTACAACTCTGAGTTGTAATTTAGTTGAACGACTTGTAACTCACCTCACAAGTGCTATTTACAACTCTCTGAACTCTTTTACAAGTCGGACTTGTGATTGAGTTCAAACACTTGTAACGACCGAGTTACAACTTTCTGAACTCAATTACAACTCTGAGTTGTAATTGTGTTCAAGGACTTGTAACGGCTCCGGTATAACTGTTTGAACAAAATTACAACTAATAGTTGTAAGTCAATTGAAAGACTTGTAACGCACTTCTAACTGATCATTTACAACTTCTTGAACCAATTTACAACCAAAAGTTGTAATACAGTTTAAACGCATGAATTACAAACAATATATATCTGTTTTAAGCAAATTACTTAGTTTAATCACCGTTACTTACATGTAATACTTGTGAGTTAGTTCAAAGACTTGCAACATAGTTTTCACGCACCACTTACAATTTCTACTGAAGTTCAAGCTCGTATATTTCATGCAAGTGTGAAACAGTTGTAGTTGAATTCTATAAATTATCACTCCTGTTTTGCCGTTAACTGAAGTTGACGTAATTGCAAATGACTTGTAATTGACATTCCATGTTGAGCTTTTCCATTCCATTTGTTAATATATTGCCATTGTTCGCTTCCTGTAAGCAACAATACTGCAAAGGCCATACAAGTTCCGAACTTGAACTTCCTCTATACACAATATTCATACATGCTAAACAGTACATCTTCTCTTTAATCGCTCTACATTGACATTCCTAATACACTTGTACATCTCCTGTGCTTGGAAGGCCATCAAAAGACAAAAAGAACCTATCTATCCTGAGCTTCCACTTTCCAAAACAACAAGTGGGACACCTAAACTATCTATCCTCAGCTTCAATACCTCTAACCCCTTGTCTTCCGATCATGAACTGACACGATGAGTAGGGCAAATGCGGCGAGTAGATAACATGCAATTGCCTTATTGTCCTTACATTGTTACTCGATCTGCGGTCATCTTGATCAACCATTGGCGACTTCTCACCAGCAGACTCATGTTCCTTAGACAAGAAAAACCTTGAGTTCACGCAATTTGCCCATGCTAGCCCAAGTGCCGCACATACCTGCCCACTTGAAGAATACAGGCAACTCATATTCCCGACCCTTAATCCATTGCTACCTTCAACAGGGCCGACCAAATTGGAGACTTGGTTGGTGATGACAACAACTAACTCAAACTTTGAAGCGAGTGACTTCAACCTTCCTGCAATGTTGAAGAACATTGATGATCGACGCTTTAGGTCAACTGGTGTGTTATTGAACTCAGTCCGAAAGAGTGCAGCTATAGAGTCGATGATGATGACCTTAAGGGGCAATCGGCTTTTTGCATTTGCAATAAAGGACTCTATCTTGGGTATTTGATCGAGCAGGTTGCACGCTGTCTCGATAGGGTGTACGTATATGTAATCTAATGGGTCATACTGAGGGCTGAACATATTATGGTTGCTTGTCATGTAGCCTTCGCTGATTTGATTGAGACGGGTGGATGGGAAAGCGAACTCTGAGTAGAGGAAGAGTGTTGATGCGTGGAGGCCACCGAGGGCAGGAGGAAGCTGTGCAATGATGGCGAGCTGGAGGCACAACTGGGTCTTGCCGCTTCCATTTTCTCCAGTGATCTCCGTGATAGAAGCAGAAGGGAAGCCCCCGCCAAGATGAGCATCCAGCACACGGCAGCCACTGCTGAGCTTTGGGCGCAATCGAGGGTGTGTTAGCAAGGATATGGGTCTCATCTTCGAAGAGACGCCGTGGCTGATACTCATGAAGGGTATGTTGTTCTCCCCTTCCAGTCCTTATTAAGGAATTTCATTTATTTGCAGGTACCTGGTCCACGGTCCTTGCATTGTTCTCCTATTTAAAGTCAGCTTAACTTCAGCCAAAATTGTGTCTTCGCGCAAATGATTACATGCTCCGACACCATCATCTCGATATTAACCGTCAAGTAGGCGCCAAGGCACGTACATAATTGCGCCAAATCACTGTCATGGCGTTGATGTAGATCGCGTCTCCTAATTTTCACAGAATGCCTCGCGCCTTGGCGCACATACTTGACAACAAAGGCGTGGTATGCCTTCTATTATAAAAATTAACTTAAATATATCAAAACCCTAAAAAAGTTTCCCGCCCCTCTGCGTGGATGCCCGACCCGAAGTGGCGCTTCGACTGCCTCTGGCCTTTTTTTAACCGTTACAATCGGTGGGGAGGATATCGACTTCCCACTTTCCCTATGTTTTCCCAGTTCAATTGAACGTCCCTCCGCACTGCCCTCTACTACTTCTGGACGGCGTTCATCGGTCCCTCTCCATTTGTCCTGCTTGTGCAAAGGTTTGTTACCAAAATAGGTGAGTTTTCGTAGCCTTTCTTCCCCTTATTTGAGGCGGTGGCCATGTGTAGCAATGTTTTCCGCTATGCATGCAACTTCAGATGGTGATGGAAGATTTTGCTTAGGCATAATATGTGGGTGCTTCCATAATGAAGGACAAAATGATGGCTTTTGCGGCATTGGCAACACTTTCCTATGCTCTATTCATCACTATTGTAGATTGCAAAGCTGAGTATGTCGTTGGCTGATATTAATATGTTTATTCTCCTATGGCTGAACTTGTCAATGATGGTTTCTATGGCTTCTATTGCTCATTGGACCCGAAATGTCAAATGCTAAGTAATTTCACCTCCAACATAGTTTGTTCTTCTTCAAGCAAACCGTCTTTCAGTGCATGACTGTCAAAATAATTTCTTGATACATATCCGACATGCCATCAGTCTGTTCAGGGTGCTTTAATATAGTGAAACAACATATTTGTTACCTATGGCTGCACCTTCGTGATGCAATGGTTTCATTACAGTTGAAATAGCTATGCTTTTTCTACTTATACAACGTATTTCTTACCCTGGGGTGAACACCTCATTCAAAGTTTCGAACTGATCAGTCATGTAACGTATTTGCATGCAGTTTTCTGATAGTTTCTGAAGCCCTGTGATCTGTATCAGTCACTCATCGTAACTGTTCTTCTGCAAGGACTTGAGTCCTCTTTTTCTGATTGTCGCCCTGTGTTTGATTTCTCTTTTATCATTGATGCCAGATCCTTATAGTTTGGTAAGCTGATTGAATATGGCGCCAAAAAAGAGATCAAAGACATCACGTTCTGCTGCAGCTTCTAGCTTCGATAGGAACAAGTTTCTCTCTGTCGATGCCGAGAAGCGGTTTTGGGAGGTGACCGTTTTCAGGGAACCGATAAGGGAGAGAGGGTTTGATTTCTCTAGTGGTCTTGGTAGGTCTGTGGAGGAAAATTTTATCAGTAGAGGGTGGGGTAAATTGTTGGAGAACCCTCAGCCTGGGGTTAAGAATGTGGTTCGCGAATTTTATGCTAACGCTGTTGACAGTGATGATGGCAGCACGACTGTACGGAGAACTAAGGTGGACTTCTCGAGGAATGGGATTAACCAATTCCTTTGCTCTCCTACTGTGGACAATGATGATTATAATAGGTTTCTTGATGGGACAATAGACTATGGAAGGGTGTTGAATTATCTGTGTAAGAAAGGAGCAAGTTGGAAAATGTCTGGGTCGAAAGAGGCTCCGAAAGTCATTTCGTTTCGGTCTGCTTTTCTGAAGGAAGATGCAAAGATTTTGTTTTACTTTGTGTCGGCTCGGCTATTACCGAGCTCTCACACAAGTGATGTGACAAAGGATAGAGCATTACTACTTTACTCCATTTTGAAGGGATACTCAATTGATTTGGGCATGCTGTTGCACCATGAGATCTTGAGGTGTGCAACAGCAAAAAATCAAGGGTTATACTTCCCTTCATTGATAACTGGTCTATGCAAGGTGGCTGGGGTGCCATGGGCAAAGGATGAGGATCATGTTCATCCGAGAAGCCTCATCAAGAGCTTCATGAAGGGGAGATCAAAGGTAGGCAGCACTGCTCGACTTTCTTATTCTGGCAGCTCATCATCACGCCCTCTTACACAACGTCAACGTCTGGAAATAGTGGAAAAGCATCTGCACTACACACATAAGTGTCAGCAGGCTCTAGCGGATATGCTTCGAGCTAATGCTACTGCAATGGGTATGAATATGGAAAGGTATCCCACTCTCCCGGTGAACCCATTTGCTGAACTAGAAGACGACAATGCTGAGGAAGAAGATGGAACTGATGATGATGAAGAAGGTTCAAAAACTTGTGGAGACGAAGATGAAGAAAATGATGGAGAGGAGCATGGACAGCAGGACACTGATTGATGTCGAAGACTATGTTGATGGTATCATTTTGCTGTTTCGCTTATGATAAACATGGTACTGGTCATAGGTACATATGGATAAGTAGATGCCTGCATAGTTTCTGCTGGCCTTGGTTTTTGTGAATGTTAGTATGCACTTAAGCTTATCGAATATCGACATCATCATGGTTTTTTAAATATTTACGCTACTTTGTAAATGTCGATGTAACTGTGCTGCTGACTTCCTATTGAAAGTTTGATATGCTTGATGGTGTCTTTGCACCGCATGAAGGACATGCCAGCGCTAAGGGTGCTGGTATCCAAGTAGCCCAAGGATATGGAATGGCGCTGCAACATGAAATATTACATGCTGCAGCGCTTAGGCTACGCATTGTACGATGTCTTGGCACAGAGTACATGGACGCTGCGACAATGACTGTACTGCAATACGATAATAGGAAAATTGGCTGCAGTGTGCTATGGCAATGAAAGTTACATGCCATAACGGTGTAAATGCTAAATGGAATATATTGTACTGAATATTGTAGGTTAAATATTTGTGCTACAATTTTGTATAGTAATTAACAAAGGAATCGAAGAAAATTCAGGAAATAGGATGTAGGTGTTCCAATTTTGCACAGAGCAATGCCTTAACACTCCAGAATTCACGAATGACCAGGGTCGATGGTTCCTCCTCTTCGTCCATGAAGGCAACCATGACAAACACGACCTTCGGTAATGACACTACTTTCAGCATGAACGTACGATAGATGACAAACATCTATGTACAAAAGAATGACTTATATAAAGGGGCAGTAACATGTTCTACACTACATCATTAATGCATATACATACAAAATGAGTTACATACAGGCTCAGTAACATGTTGTACAGGTGTGAAACCACAGCCAACAATGCTAGGAAAAATTGACTACATCATTAATGCATATACATACAAAATGACTTATATACAGGGTCAGTAACATGTTGTACAGGTGTGAAACCACAGCCGACTATGCTACCAAAAAATGACTACATCATTAATGCATATACATACAGATGGTCAATCCTGAACATGGGCTATTGCATAATTGGTTAGATGATTTTCTTGCGTTTGCTCTGCATGGACGGTGGTTGCTGATTCATTGCTGCATACTCTGTAGCTGATCGACGTACTGCAGGCAGAATCGAGTTCCCTTTCCAAAAAATTAAGTCCCGTGCAATGTTGAATCGGTCGACAAATGTCGGCTTCTACATGTTCAAAGAAAGAATATCCATTAGAATTGCCGACGAACGAACATTATTCTTCTGCATTAATTATTCACAGTGAACTTACCATGCCAAAAACGATATCCTCAGCACAACGACACTCCATAAACTTTATTACATAGACACCACAATCATCACTACAAAAAAGGTTGGAACATAGACATTATAATATGAACAAGAGAGGATGCTTCATGGTCAGATTATATGTTTTCAGCAAGCAAATGTAGCTTACGCTGCATTCTGAGCAATTTGATTGGGAACATAATATGGGAACTCAATGGGCCATCGATTGGCTGGCACCTCCCCATCCACATTAATGTACCCATCATTTCTGAAACAACCATCTACAACAACCAGCTGAATCACAATGTAAACGCAATGTTTATTAGTCATAGGCAATAGTAAGAACTCAATTACAGGAGACTAACACTCTTACCAAGCGCTGGCAAATTTTCGTGATCTCCCTTTTCGACCTTCCTCTTGAAGGATTTAGGGTATCCAACACGATGCATGTATTGTCCTTCATTTTGATGACACAGAGAATCCAATGCGCATTGTTGACATGAACGGGAAGATAGAGCTACAGTTCAAATGAATGAAATGACTTATGATTGAGTTTGTATGAGAAATGAGTTAATGCTACCCGACATACCTCTTGACAGTTTTCAAGATTCCCGATGTACTTTCCCTTTAGACTCTGGAACTTCTCATTATCAACAGTGTTGTTCAAAGCCATTGCCTGCAAATATGGTAATGAATAATGATAGATAAAATCCATTGTAAGAAATAACACGTTGCAATGTAAGTATGAGCTTAGCTTAGTGGTACCGTGAACCAGGTCGGTAGAAAGCAGCAATTCCATTTCCGATCACGCACCAATTCATCGTCATTGAACTTATTACAAGCCATGTCAATGACATCATCTCGAACCCATTTTCCCGGTGCCAGAGTGCTTACTCCCTCTCTATTTAAAGAATAGAAGTCCCCACTAACAAGGACTTCCCTGAAACTCCATTATTGCTAACATATATTACATTTACAGTCAGATGATGAAAAACCAAACAATAAGTTTGATAATATTGCTCACGTTGGCTTGTTCCGACAGAGGTCTGATGAAAGAGCATAGTCTAGAACCTTCAACTCTTCAGCATGAAAGGGACATTCCTTTTTAGGGATCAATAGTCGAAGGTTCTGCTCTCATTATAGGAAAAATTATTGGTCATACAACATGTATTATATAGTGACGGAACATACCTAGAAAGTGCACATACCATTGGATATGACAGGAAGCGTGTCAGTACTCTCTTGGCGGCCGCAGCACCGGTACGAGTTGCACCTCGTTCTGCAGGCTTGGTGGCAGCCGGAGATCCCTTTTTCCCCTGTTTTTCAAGTTCCACGAAAGGACTTCTGATGGTTCGACCGGGCCTTCTGTTTCTATGAAAATGGATAGTAGATGAGACAGCCAGAACACTATCGGACGGTATCGACTTCAGCTAAACAAAGTGAACAGAGGATATATGTAAGACACTTAATCCTCTTCAGAACGAGAGTAATCTTAAAGGATTTAGTGTCCTACTTCTTTGTCACTTAGTCTAGACGATCGTCGAACCCCAACTGTTTGGCCTATGCTTTCATCAACAATCTTGGCAAAATGATGGGTGAACTCATCGACAGGAAGTTCTTGGGGATGGGCATCAACTTTGTTGCACTCCTTTACTTTCCCAACTTCCTGTGTATCGTCCTTGCCACCCCCACGGGACGTGTTATTGTTCTGTAACATCTCCCTCATCTCATCCAAAATAGAAGTTTTAAGCTTCTCCATCTCCTCCATTAACTGTACTTTTAATTTCTCCAGATTTTCAACCAACTCCGATCTCAGATGTTCAAGCTGTCTTTCCATTTTTAAAATTCTGTCTTCCAATTCCTGGGGGAAGAAATCGTCCCAAGTATGATGAGTTGTGATAATAAAACGTATGTAAAGACAAAGGCAACTATTGTAGATGGATTTACCCCCTTCTGCTGCTCCTTCGAATGGATGGATGTTGTCTCATCGGAGGAAAGAACCACCTACAAGCATGAAGAAGCAGAATGTCAGTGCTGAATATTTATACATTGCTTCCCATCATATCAATAATCCCATCTACACACTTACTTTCCTGTTAGTGAAACCACCATGCTTTGTAATGATGCGAACCAAGTGCATGATTTCATTCTTCCCCCAACACTGCAACCGTGGTTCAGAGCGTTTACTGATTGGAATGACCAATAATCCCAGGTGCAGATTATCAATGTAAAGTAACTGTTGCATAAGACATGTATGTTAGTACTGTTGATGAAAAATATATGTGTAATCATAAGAGTAAAAAACCATGTCAATTCTAAAGAAATACATACCAACAAGAAGAAGAGGCATCCACCAACCCACTTCCTCTTACCACTTTTGAACCGATGCACCCCATCAACCAATTTGTCCAGTAAAAGCTTAGCCCAGTTGTATGATCTTATTGCCTCTACATGCACTAAACTAAATAGATGATTCCGACTAACAATTGTACTGGATGTCGGACACAAAAAATATCCAATCAAATATAGTGTCAACATCCTTTTATAACTGTCTGTGGTCACATCACTGTTGCTATCTAACAACCTTGCCTCTAACCTCGGCAAATGGATTTTCCCAGCTTCCGACAAATCCTCCAACATCGGTTGAATGTCTTCTTCCGAACCATCCATTGGAACATCCACACCAATACAATTCAGACCTAGCAGCCTCTCAACATCAACTTCACTGACAGCTTTCTCTGTATCATGAATGACCAATTTCCTATTGGTCTCATCAAAACATTCGATCAAAAATGAACACATTGTTCGAAGCAGCCGCATCTGTGGAACATTGAGCAATCCACCAAACCCTATTTCTATAACAACATTTCTGCTCTCGTCATCAAATTTCTGAAACATATTTCTAATACGGTCAGGAGAACAACGAGTTAACAAATGAACCTGGGAAATCATTTAACAACTTCAATCAGGACATGAGATATGAAAGCTATTAAAAGAATTTTCGACCAGCTAACTAACTTACCTTCGACTCTTCTTGCACATTTGTACAGTCCATGACATTGACATCTCTCGTGGACCATTGCTCAGCTGCAATCTTCGTTTTCCTCTGCATTGCCTCTTCAACCTCCTTTGTACGCTTTCTCTTCATCTTCTTCAAAACCGAAATTGTAGTTCTTGCACTCTCTTCCTTCTTGCTACGGCTCTATTTGTTGCTTTCGCTCTGTCCTCCTCAGTCAAGCCAACGTCAGTAGTAGGCCTATCTTGTTCGTGTTAAGGAGGTATTCCTCTGCTTCTCCTGAGAAGCTGCAGTCGTGTAATGGTCGGTGTCTGATGTGATAAAAGAAATCGAACCTTCTGTCCGTGCTGTTTCGGTGGCCGCCAACGTTGCTTGCCCTGCTGCTGTTGTTCGTCTATGAAGTACTCGTCCTTCTGCGACCTTTCTTGATGTTGTTCATCCCCTTTGTTCGTGCTCTTCTCGGAGGTTACTGCACATCGTCGTCGCCCGTGGGTGGAAGGAGTGGAGGTCAGAACCAATGCTGTCTTCCCTCCAAACAATGGGGGTGGGAAATATATTTCTAGGTTTTTTGAATGGACGGCCACCATCAATGCTCCACATCCAACGGTGAGAATGGTTCTGAAGAGTTCAGCTATTGGGCCGAGCTACAGCGCAAGATAATACGCGCCTCAACTCCAATGATTCTGGAAAATATCGCAAAATGGCTCCATTGGGCATAGCCATAGCGCGAAATAGATAGCACGCAACAGAGCGTATGCGCAAGACAAATTCATAAAATAAATCGATTGTTCAGCGCCGTAGCGCAATATCAGTGATGACATAGCGCAAAGGGTACGCGGAACTATGCTCAGGGAATTGAATGCCATGTGTCATGGCGCAATATATATGACGGCAAAGCTCCCATGTTAGGGGGAGTTCAGAGAAAATATACATTACTGGTATCGTGGGATCGTTCCAGTAGGAAAAAGGAATATGTTCCAGTGTGTTGATGCTATAGTTTGAATGCGAAAGCCGCAATAGTACAACGTAAATTACAAAAGGAATGCAGTTAATAGTCAGGACGCCAAAGGTTCGATGCCACGACTGTTCAGCTACTGGTGAATATTCAAAATGATTGGATTGGATAGTGCCATGGTGTTGGACCATAGCTATCACACCTCGTACAGGAGTGGGAATAATGAAAAGCAATAAGTAGGTAGATATGGTAAACTATCATTCATTCATCATGAACATGTTCATAGTCCATATAAAAGGTACATACGTATGAAAAACACTGATATAGCATGAACTGCTAATAACCTACATATGTTCAAAAAGCGACAGACTAATCTGCTTCACTCGATCGATAATACAAACATGGCCCGTCGATAATTTCCTGCGAAATTCAATAACCATTGTAAATTAAAGGAATAAAGAGTACTGAAAGAGAATGAGTTAAAAATTATGAACTTATGGACGTACACATTAAAGTCCAATCGGAAGGTGAGGTTGACCGTCCAAATCGAGCATGAATGGACGAAGTGCCTTGGCTGGCAACATGAACGAATTCTTCAACTGAACTATTCGATTGTGAAAGCTTACGAGCAATTGGGTCCCACCCCTCAGAATGTTGATAGACAGATGTAGAAGTCGAAAAATAGTCTTGCATATTGGTACAGTCCTCCGTTGGTTGAGCAGCTGATGGAATGAACTGTGATAATGACTCTGTCGGGATCGGCTCGGCTTCCACTGTCGTGCCCCACATTATTTCAGTTGGTCTACTCTGAGTTGGACAATGAGCTCGGGTATGGCCAGGTTCCCGACAGATGCCACATCGCCTGCACGCTGCCTTCGCCCTACTTCCTTTATGACTCATGCCTTTGTTATGCAAATTTCGGGATCACCTATCCGGTCCTCACCACGGCTGGGGAGCATTGAGTTATGGGCTTCTTCCTCAGCTTCAATTGTAAGCTCAGTTATCTTATTATGCAGGTCATTATATGATGCAACTGTTTGAGACCCCAAGTAACACAATCTTGCACAGGCAGACATCAATGTTCCATATCTAGTGTCCTGTGCGATAGAAGTACACACTTGCGAACTGCTTGGTCCATGTGGTACCGTCCTAGCTGAACGAGTCCATCTTCGCAATATGAGATTATCAGTAATTCGTTCTAAGCTATTTACCTTCGCAACATGGAATGCATGCCTACAGGGGAGGCCAACGGTCTCAAAATAGCGACATGAGCAGACAATAGATGCTAGATCGACCATGTAGATGACATTGAAAGTGGCACTTGCTTTGTTGTAACCACCTATGGTGTAAGCTTTTCGTAATTCAGTTCCTCCCAATTTTGTCACAAATAGAAGAGCTTCATACCGTATTTCTTTCTGGACCTTCACGAATGACTCAGGCGTGAAAACAGAAGCACAGAATTCCTCAATCTTCTTAAGGACAGTCGTTGTTGCTGGTAAGGAGTGTTTGCTATTGTAATCAGCCCGGAACGCGCTATGACGCATCGTCCTCAATGCTCGACTTACTTGTTTTACTAGGACGTATAACTTGTGCTTACGCTGAACATACATCTTCAATCTGCCATGCAACCCTTCACATCGCTGGGTGCTACGAAGCTCACCCCAAAAATGACCTCGTAGGTATGCCTCAGCCCAAAGGTGTCGAGTGTTGTACGTCGACTTAATCCATTCATTCTCCTTAAGTTGATGCCTCTCAACCACAGCATGCCACAATGCCTCGAAATCATTGACTGAAATGTTTGAAAACATACACTTCTTAAAATCAGACAGGAAACTTGTATTATGAATGTTGGCCATTGCATTTCTCTCTAAGTGCCATGCGCATAATCGATGCCTAGTCTGTGGAAGAACGGCACGTATAGCATTTGCAATGGCTTTATCTCCATCTGTGACAATTGATTTCGGATGGTTGCCCTGCATAGCTTCGAGAAACGTCTCCATAAACCATATGTACGCTTCAGTGCTTTCCTCCTCTAGCAATGCAATCCCCAGAATAACAGTCTGGTGATGGTGGTTGACACCCACAACAACAATCAACGGCATGTTGTAAGCATTGGTCTTGTACGTTGAGTCCATTGCAATGACATCGCCAAAACATGCATAATCCAACTTACTATCAGAGTCCGCCCAAAACAATCGGGCTAGCCGACCATCAACTACATGAGTCTTGTAGAAAAGGCCAACATCTGTATCCCTCTTACCCACTAGGTAAGCAATAGCAGTTTCTGCATCCCCATCTCGTATGACTTCCCTACTTTCACCATTGATGAAGTTATATATATCAGTAGTAGAGAAGCCAACATTTCCAAAGCCCCCAGCTCGCTCGGCTAAAAATTGCATGATGTCACATACTCTCATTCCTGATGAATGCATCGTACGAATTTCGGCCATGGTGTGTTGAGGAATGTCGGAGTTACTACGCAAGAAGCAGACTTCATCTGTGCTAGCCAAGTCATGATTATGCTCTAATATCACTTGTCTAACAACCCATGTATCCCCAGTCAATCCTACACGGAACATGGCCGGACATCCTACCCTAGTAATGGGTCTCTTCCCTCGTTTATGGTCCTGCCGTTCTAAGTACTCTGTCCTACGAAACCCTTGTCTACTACATACTAACTTCAACATTGTTTCTGTGCCGTTACGATTTCGTTGAATGTCATGCCGCCGAATGCTAAAACCATTTGCATGAGCGAATTTCTTGTAGAAGTCCTCCACTTCTAACAATGAGCCAAACACCATTTTATATATATCTTCATATTCTAATTGACTATACGGTCGATCATTACCTTTTATGATATCTGTGACAAGTTCAAAATAGTATGATCAACAAATATGACTGTTATACAGGATAAATACAATATAGAATACCATTCGTACTATATATCTATAGAATTTCATTTCCAGAAATACTGTGCCACGACTCCCATGTACGATGGCCATGACACGGTCAACAGAAAGACTTTTACTATCTTCTGCTAGCCAACTTGTACAAGCATTGCTTAGTGGTGTATGATCGATATCATATTGTAATAGTTGAAGAGTCCACTGCTTAGGCTACTGAATGAAGACATGATAATGTTATACCTTCAACAGCCTTCACTTGCTCACCCATGACATGGAGAGGATTGACTTCCCTTTCTTCTTCTTCAGCAGCAGCCTTCTTCTTTAGCAATAGGCTTCTTCTGCAGCATAACGTCATTTATCTTGTACATTCCTTGACTTGTAGGTTGGTTTATGGAAGAAGCATTAATTCCACCCAACCAACAGTTTTATGTATGATGTGACTAAAACAACTACTACATTGAAGGAGAGGGAGAGGGTGGTTTTTAATAAGTTACTTAATGATTTTTGCATTCAAAGCACAGAACCAATGTTCTCATGTGTTTTTCAGAAAATATAAATGGCAATAATGAATGTGCTTTGGCACGCACAATACGGCGCTGCAGCACCATATGTTCGGTCTTCTTTAACCCATGTAATGCCTTTGCACGTGATTGATGCAGCCGCTGCCACCTATAATGGTCATTTAAATTGACAAAAACATTGGTGGTTTTTAATAAGTTGCTTAATGGTTTTTCATTCAAAACAGAGAAGCAATATTCTGATGTGTTGGCCACGAAATATGAATGCCAATAATGAATGTGCTTTGGCACGCACATTACGGCGCTGCAGCACTACATGTTCGGTCTTCTTCACCCCATGTAATGCCTTTGCACGTCATTCATGCCGCCGCTGCCACCAATAATGGTCATTTAAATTGAAAAAACATTGGTGGTTTTTTATAAGTTGCTTAATGGTTTTTTATTCAAAGCTAACAACCAATGTTCTGATGTGTTGTCCACGGAATATGATTGGCAATAATGAATGTGCTTTGGCACACACATTACGCCGCTGCAGCATCACATGTTCAGTCTTCTTCATCCTATATTATGCCTTTGCACGTGATTTATGCCTTCGGTGCCCCCTACAATGCTCATTTAAATTGACACAAATATCGGTGCCTTGCTGCACAAGGTTGGGAGGTATAATACTTGTATCATCAGCCCCTATAGAACCACGTACTGTGCATCTCATGTTTTCAATCGACATATAGTCAAAATTTTTCTGACCTCTTCATGATCTATTTACCTACGCTCACCGTAGCTTGATATGATGATTGGACCTCAACATCATTTTAATAAAAAAACCACGGCTGCCATGATGTGAGAAATGACACATTTGCTAACTATTCATGAAGCTCGCTGCCACGAAAACATTACGTTCGTCAATATCATACCAAAATTAGCATTTAACATGTATAGCACAAACCTTAGTCATCATCCCAATCCCAAACATAATTAAACATGATTGAATGACACAATCCTTATACACATGATAAATGAAAATTCCAAGCCATCATCAATACGTCCCTCAGAATATGATATAAGATTATGACTCGAACATACCGTTCAATTAATTACTTGTTTAACTACCATAGTAATAGTCTCACTCTTATAAATATAGTGATTTGAGCTTCATGCCAATTGTAGTCAAATTTTCGGGCCATGACCAAAACCCTACTTGCACAACCTTAAACAAACCTCAAAAAATGAATTGTAAAGTTCAACCTTTTCATTAAATTTAACAACGGAGTAAACATAAATGTATAAATTACGGATTCATATAATACATCATCCGAACGTACACATCAAAGTACAATGTCATCCATTGACTGTCATCACTACTTAATACAAAGCCATTGTCATAATGCAATCCAAAACCAACACCACCAACATTTTAAATGAATAGTAAACTTGCCAATTCAAACACTAGTCCTCGCATAACTTTCTTTGGGGAAACGGTTGCGACATTTGCTGCATTTGCCTCCTTTCATAACATCTTCAAGAGTTGCATTTCCCTTCCACATAAGTCAATTTCCTATGTGCTCAAGCAGACCAACATGATATGTAACATGTACGAACAATACAGTATTTGCATCAAAAACATCCTATGCTAAAACCAACCAACAAATGACTCCCATTATGATTAATATATACTTAACTCACCAAGCACAGACAAAATCCAACTAATCCAAAGATAGAAAGTAAGACAAAGAGAGAGCCATTTTTACCCCGAAAATAAGGAAACTGCTTACCGAAGATTTAGGTCAAACATTGGATGGTTGAGATTTCTCCTGAACATCCAACGGTGAAGTGCCACGGATTAGTACCGCCACGGTTTCATCAAATTTCCTTAAAAACCTAATCCATTAAGTCAATAAGTAAAAATTTCATTAACAAAATCATATATGTTTGAACCAATTCACTTTAACCATCTACTTGCTCCAACCAAAATCAATCACACTATAAGAAAGTCATAATTAGCAAAGTAAGTGCAGAAAATTCAGAAAATAGGATTGAAGTTAACAAAGTAATATGCAGAATATTCTCAAAATAGGATTGAAGTGTTCAAATTTTCGTCAGACCATCCTCTCTACATAGAGTTCATGTAATGTTGTATATCTATGTCCGACAAAAATTTCAATGGCGATTACAGATAAGTTGTTTACGATTCACATTTTCGTCACTCAAATTGAAACAGAGCATTATGGAGAAATTTAACATTCCACCATACATCTTATTATTTAAGCAATGGAGATCCTATCTTACATAGCCTTAGAGCAAAAAGATCAATAGATATCATTTGGAATAATGATCACATTTGCGTGGTAGGAGGAGCTTTACACCTTCAACTTTTGGGGATCCTCCCAGTTCCCAACAGTTCATAAAATTACTCATCACTTGAGTACAATTACATTACTCAAAAATAGTTTGACTTGATTTTCTAAAAGTTTACTTTTTTTTTGGAAGAAACCTCACCAATTCATGCAAAACAAGTCAATTAGGGAATGTCATTTGAGTGATTAACCAAATCCTATGATAATGATGAATAAATACTATGCAATTTGGCTTCTACAAAGTTAACCAATTAGTCTACTTATACCACATGCAAATGAAATGGGTTTCACTGCTTATAAACTTTTATAGGTATACATTTCAATACAGAAAGAACTAAAAGGTTGCTAAAATATCCTACTATGTTATTTCTTTGGCCCGACTATGGTTGATGACTGCATCGCAGAGTTAATAATAGAAAGAAGCTTAACAGAATTACAAGATTTACCATCCTTTCCCACTCATATGCTATGTTAGACCTTGAGAACAATGGATTTGAAGTACATAAACGGAAGTACACTGACCTTTGCTGTCAACATTTGCCACGCTGCTTTCTTACGATGACTCCTTCATTCTCAATGATTGCATGAACCTTCAGGAGGATATGATGATTGATCTAACCAAGGTCATTGGATCAAAAAACCTTCAAGAATCAAACCAATCTTCGCTCAATCGAAAACCCTAGCTGAGGGTCAAAGAGAACAGGTTTAACAGCAACGACACATGTTTCGACAGAAACAAAACAAGATATGCCAACCGGATGCAAAAAGAGAGACATTTTCACTGGGAAAAAATGGAAACTGGCAACCGAATCGCAACGATAGATATTGGACGGTTCAAATTTGCACAATAAAGCCAAATGTGGGAAGGCTCAAAGGTATGCCACTTTAAAGGTTTTATAAAATTTTCCCATAGAAAACAAAACTATTCAATTTTCAATTAATAATCGACCAAAAGTCATGCACAGCGAATTCATGAAAGGATCGCTTCATGATATAGGATACAATCTCACAAATTTCAACAAAGAAAAGCCATCCACAAAAAAAAAAATAAATAACAGCGCTAACATCCTTTCCCTTTAAATTATAGGATCTTCAAAGTACCTACATTTTCCAAATCAACCTTCACCTTACTCACCAATGTGGCACTACCTTCTCTGTCAAGCTGTTGATAGATGGGGACTTCAGAGTGCCACAAATTCCTAGAGGTCAGCCAAAGCCTCTATTTAGGACTGAGGTGGAATGACCGGTTTTCACAAAACTAGCACACCTCTCACCAAGCAAAGGAAACCTGGTATACAAAATAAGTTTTAAAATAATGGAATGAAAATTTCTTGGATATTTTGATCGTATAATTGATGAAACTCTTAACGGGAAAAAAATGACACAAGAAAAGGAACCTATAGAAAGTAGAAACTACCATATGCCAAGAAAGAATCCTGAAGTATAATTTAGATGAATATCTTCTAAGAAGAGAATTACTGTGGAAGCAAAAATTAAGAGAACCATGGCTAAAAGAGGGAGTTAGGAATTGAAGAATTGTTAAATTTATCTACCATAATAAATAAAGGGAATACTCATATCCAACCTATCAAAATTTACAATAGTCAATGGTCCGATTATAACCCATGGTTCATCAATATCATCAGCTAAGATGTTCAATTCATTCATAAAAACATATTTGAATTGATAACAAGGAGGCAGGACGCCAATAGATGCATGACAGGAGCCATGAACATGGCAGCAAAGGGTGACTAATTTTGACATGTAATATGTGGGTTGTAATCTAGCATACTTATGTGTGTTTCTCATTTCATAGAAGACAAAGCTTTCCCGCGACCTTATTAACACAATTACAATTTATTTTCGTAAGCTTATTCTTTTGACTGAAGCTAATTTCCTCAATATTGAGATCAATCTTAACAGTATTTCTTGTACTAAGCCTTAAACCTCGAAAAATTAAGATATTTACCAGTATTTTCGTAAACTTCATTTAAAATCACCAGAATAGCCGCAAAGGCAAATCAATTTCCAGAAACATATTTACCAGAGAAGCACCAATTGCACCTATAAGTTCAAGACAAGAGAGATATGTGCACCTTCCATCGCTTCATGCAATCAAAGCTTGAAATTACCTCTTTCATATCTAGATGTCTCGACCCTGATGTGCTGGAAACTAGGAGAGGAAAACTTCCTGTGCCGATCACAAAATCAAATGTTGTCACCAAGGGAAAAGTATCGGCTCCAACGAGAGACATACGAATAAGCAATCAACAGAAAATCATTACAGCACATCAGGGTCGAGACATTGACATATAATAGTATAAATAGTATAAATAGATACATGATTTAGAGGATCTTGGGAAAAATTTATAAACCATTACATAAATCACATATTTTATTTACTTCTTATTAATAATCGTATTTAACATCGGACAAAATGTCTAGCTACTTTCTCAACTTTTCTTATACAAAATTCTACATCTATCCGGATACTTTAGGATCCTTAATTTCCAAGAAAATTCAGACAAAAGGGCAAACAGGACAAATTCATCTGTTTTCAGCTGAAGATTGCATTTTTCAAAGAATGGAAACTGAATAAAGATTAGAAGGTGTAACAGATGATCAGGTGACTTCAGCTTGGAGAATAAGTCACATGGATGAACGGGTTTTAAGTACAAAAGTGAGACCCACCAGCCATGGATGAGAATGTGTTTTTAGGAGGGAAGATTATAGAAATGCTCAAGTTAAATCTCCGATACCATAACAGGAACAATTGAGAATAATCGTCACTTCATTATGTGCAGTAGGTTCACTGCTCATAATATGGTGATTCTACAATAAATACACATGCGGAAAATTACACTATCTACCAAGTAACACAAGCTTGCACATAATGATTATAACTGCCATGCATGAGAGGATTATGTCTGCCCATTAGGAAGAAATACGACTAATGCGATAAAACAATAGACGCAACCTAAGCATATTTTGTTCCAGTATAGATGGCAAGTTCCACAAGTTGGTCGAAAGATGAGAGAATAGTCTCAGAAGCCATGCGTAACAAATTACATTTCATTGAAGAAACCAACTTAAGACGCTCTCCTAACACGTTAATGGCTCATCATTGAGGTTAGGAGGTTAGGATACAATCAGAAATGTCAAAAGAAACAAGGTTGCTGAAAGTGCATCTTTCTTAACCTCCTTAAGACGAAACAGACAAAATGCATCCATTAATGGAGCAACAACAAATGTAGTGAAAAAATTTACAAGACAAACACAAACAAGCCGCAGGAATCTACAGGATCAGGCCAAAAAAAGCCAGATAAATAAAGTACCTGGTTCAATAGCCTTGGCCATCCCGGGGAACTCCTTTTTCATCACAGACTTGTGAAGAAAGGCTGCGGGTTTGCTCTGCTTCTTGGTCTTGGTGGTGGCGAGTAACACGGCATGCTCCTTTCCCTCTGCTTGAATGGTGATCGTCTTATGGTTTGCCAAGCCTGAAAATCACAATAATAAGACCTTTACTAATGAGGATTGAATACCAACCAACAAACTACTACTTTTCTAAAAGCACAAGGGAAAAGATTTCCCAGCATTTACATCAGAAAGAAACTTCTTCCTGGAACAACCAGCTCATGAATCAGAGATTCAACGGCAAATTCTCCTCTCCACACCGAACTTCATTTCCATCAGCTCAGAGAGATGACTGATCTCACACAGGAAACACAAATCCACAACCAGGAAATATTGCAGGGAACATAATTCCGAAGGCAAACAGCCAACACATACTCATTCTACCTCTCTTCTACAAAAACATTCCAACCCATATAAACTAATATCAATAAGAGCGAGGTAAAAAAAAAAAAGATTTTTACACCATTCAGAAATCCCCATTTTTTTCATTTGGGAAAAAATTAATCAAATCATACCGAAGTGCTTGTACGAGCTGAGGTTGTAGAGATTGTTAGGCTCTTTGCTCAACTGAACGCTAGCAGTTCCTCTACCGAACTCCTTCACCGGGAAACAGTTGTTCTTCTTCAAAATCTCCCAGATCAATCTCTGCACCTATCTTCTTTCTCCTTCACCTGCACCTGACATCAACAGAATGGCGGCTTCAGATATCATGAATCAAGGATCGGTGGTGAACGGGAGTCGGATCAGCTTACGTCGGCTAGGTTCTGGTCCGGGAGGGACGCCGGCGACTGAGAGACAAGCAGAGGTTTTTGAAATCGAAAACCCTAGGTGAGGGTCATACAGAACAGGTTTGAGCGAGGAGAAGGGGGGATTGAGGAAAGAGCTTTGACAGCTTTCACGATGACAGGGGGAAAAGAGAATGGAACTGGCAACCGGCAACCGGTATAGGAGGTCAACTAATGGAGGGCTCGGATTTGCCCGACAAATCCAACGGTGGAAACCGGGTAAGGTATGGTACCTTACCAGTTTGATAAAATTTTCCATCAGCCGAATCGCTGTCGCCCTCAATCAACCCTTTCCATTTCTTTCAAT
>CM075287.1:17186787-17215805 GCA_037672795.1 Lagerstroemia speciosa
AAAAAATTAAGTCCGTGCAATGTTGAATCGGTCGACAAAATGTCGGCTTCTACATGTTCAAAGAAAGAATATCCATTAGAATTGCCGCCAACGAACATTATTCTTCTGCATTAATTATTCACAGTGAACTTACCATGCCAAAAACGATATCCTCAGCACAACGACACTCCATAAACTTATTACATAGACACCACAATCATCACTACAAAAAAGGTTGGAACATAGACATTATAATATGAACAAGAGAGGATGCTTCATGGTCAGATTATATGTTTTCAGCAAGCAAATGTAGCTACGCTGCATTCTGAGCAATTTGATGGGAAACATAATATGGGAACTCAATGGGCCATCGATTGGCTGGCACCTCCCATCCACATTAATGTACCCATCATTTCTGAACCAACCATCTACAACAACCAGCTGAATCACAATGTAAACGCAAGTTTATTAGTCATAGGCAATAGTAAAACTCACATTACAGGAGACTAACACTCTTACCAAGAGCTGGCAATTTTCGTGATCTCCCTTTTCGACCTTCCTCTTGAAGGATTTAGGGTATCCAACACGATGCATGTATTGTCCTTCATTTTTGATGACACAGAGAATCCAATGCGCATGTTGACATGAACGGGAAGATAGAGCTACAGTTCAAATGAATGAAATGACTTATGATTGAGTTTGTATGAGAAATGAGTTAATGCTACCCGACATACCTCTTGACAATTTTCAAGATTCCGATGTACTTTCCCTTTAGACTCTGGAATTCTCATTATCAACAGTGTTGTTCAAAGCCATTGCCTGCAAATATGGTAATGACTATATGATAGATAAAATCCATTGTAAGAAATAACACGTTGCAATGTAAGTATGAGCTTAGCTTAGTGGTACCGTGAACCAGGTCGGTAGAAAGCAGCAATTCCATTCCGATCACGCACCAATTCATCGTCATGTACTTATTACAAGCCATGTCAATGACATCATCTCGAACCCATTTTCCCGATGCCAGAGTGCTTACTCCCTCTCTATTAAAGAATAGAAGTCCCCACTAACAAGGACTTCCCTGAAACTCCATTATGCTAACATATATTACATTTACAGTCAGATGATGAAAAACCAAACAATAAGTTGATAATATTGCTCACGTTGGCTTGTTCCGACAGAGGTCTGATGAAAGAGCATAGTCTAGAACCTTCAACTCTTCAGCATTAAAGGGACCCATGTCTTTCCTTTTTAGGGATCAATAGTCGAAGGTTCTGCTCTCATTATAGGAAAAATTATTGGTCATACAACATGTATTATATAGTGACGGAACATACCTAGAAAGTGCACATACCATTGGATATGACAGGAAGCGTGTCAGTACTCTCTTGGCAGCCGCAGCACCGGTACGAGTTGCACCTCGTTCTGCAGGCTTGGTGGCAGCCGGAGATCCCTTTTTCCCCTGTTTTTCAAGTTCCACGAAAGGACTTCTGATTGTTCGACCGGGCCTTCTGTTTCTATGAAAATGGGTAGTAGATGAGACAGCCAGAACACTATCGGACGGTATCGACTTCAGCTAAACAAAGTGAACAAAGGATATATGTAAGACACTTAATCCTCTTCAGAATGAGAGTAATATTAAAGGATTTAGTGTCCTACTTCTTTGTCACTTAGTCTAGACGATCGTCGGACCCCAACTGTTTGGCCTATGTTTTCATCAACAATCTTGGCAAAACGATGGGTGAACTCATCGACAGGAAGTTCTTGGGGAGGGGCATCAACTTTGTTGCACTCCTTTACTTTCCCAACTTCCTGTGTATCGTCCTTGCCACCCCCACGGGACGTGTTATTGTTCTGTAACATCTCCCTCATCTCATCCAAAATAGAAGTTTTAAGCTTCTCCATCTCCTCCATTAACTGTACTTTTAATTTCTCCAGATTTTCAACCAACTCCGATCTCAGATGTTCAAGCTGTCTTTCCATTTTTAAATTCTGTCTTCCAATTCCTGGGGGAAGAAATCGTCCCAAGTATGATGAGTTGTGATAATAAAACGTATGTAAAGACAAAGGCAACTATTGTAGATGGATTTACCCCCTTCTGCTGCTCCTTCGAATGGATGGATGTTGTCTCATCGGAGGAAAGAACCACCTACAAGCATGAAGAAGCAGAATGTCAGTGCTGAATATTTATACATTGCTTCCCATCATATCAATAATCCCATCTACACACTTACTTTCCTGTTAGTGAAACACCATGCTTTGTAATGATGCGAACCAAGTGCATGATTTCATTCTTCCCCCAACACTGCAACCGTGGTTCAGAGCGTTTACTGATTGGAATGACCAATAATCCCAGGTGCAGATTATCAATGTAAAGTAACTGTTGCATAAGACATGTATGTTAGTACTGTTGATGAAAAATATATGTGTAATCATAAGAGTAAAAAACCATGTCAATTCTAAAGAAATACATACCAACAAGAAGAAGAGGCATCCACCGACCCACTTCCTCTTACCACTTTTGAACCGATGCACCCCATCAACCAATTTGTCCAGTAAAAGCTTAGCCCAGTTGTATGATCTTATTGCCTCTACATGCACTAAACTAAATAGATGATTCCGACTAACAATTGTACTGGATGTCGGACACAAAAAATATCCAATCAAATATAGTGTCAACATCCTTTTATAACTGTCTGTGGTCACATCACTGTTGCTATCTAACAACCTTGCCTCTAACCTCGGCAAATGGATTTTCCCAGCTTCCGACAAATCCTCCAACATCGGTTGAATGTCTTCTTCCGAACCATCCATTGGAACATCCACACCAATACAATTCAGACCTAGCAGCCTCTCAACATCAACTTCACTGACAGTTTTCTCTGTATCATCAATGACCAATTTCCTATTGGTCTCATCAAAACATTCGATCAAAAATGAACACATTGTTCGAAGCAACCGCATCTGTGGAACATTGAGCAATCCACCAAACCCTATTTCTATAACAACATTTCTCCTCTCGTCATCAAATTTCTGAAACATATTTCTAATACGGTCAGGAGAACAACGAGTTAACAAATGAACCTGGGAAATCATTTAACAACTTCAATCAGGACATGAGATATAAAAGCTATTAAAAGAATTTTCAACCAGCTAACTAACTTACCTTCGACTCTTCTTGCACATTTGTACAATCCATGACATTGACATCTCTCGTGGAGCATTGCTCAGCTGCAATCTTCGTTTTCCTCTGCATTGCCTCTTCAACCTCCTTTGTACGCTTTCTCTTCATCTTCTTCAAAACCGAAATCGTAGTTCTTGCACTCTCTTCCTTCTTGCTACGGCTCTGTTTGTTGCTTTCGCTCTGTCCTCCTCAGTCAAGCCGACGTCAGTAGCAGGCCTATCTTGTTCGTGTTAAGGAGGTATTCCTCTGCTTCTCCTGAGAAGCTGCAGTCGTGTAATGGTCGGTGTCTGATGTGATAAAAGAAATCGAACCTTCTGTCCGTGCTGTTTCGGTGGCCGCCAACGTTGCTTGCCCTGCTGCTGTTGTTCGTCTATGAAGTACTCGTCCTTCTGCGACCTTTCTTGATGTTGTTCATCCCCTTTGTTCGTGCTCTTCTCGGAGGTTACTGCACATCGTCGTCGCCCGTGGGTGGAAGGAGTGGAGGTCAGAACCAATGCTGTCTTCCCTCCAAACAATGGGGGTGGGAAATATATTTCTAGGTTTTTTGAATGGACGGCCACCATCAATGCTCCACATCCAACGGTGAGAATGGTTCTGAAGAGTTCAGCTATTGGGCCGAGCTGCAGCGCAAGATAATACGCGCCTCAACTCCAATGATTCTGGAAAATATCGCAAAATGGCTCCATTGGGCATAGCCATAGCACGAAATAGATAGCACGCAACAGCGCGTATGCGCAAGACAAATTCATAAAATAAATCGATTGTTCAGCGCCGTAGCGCAATATCAGTGATGACATAGCGCAAAGGGTACGGGGAACTATGCTCAGGGAATTGAATGCCATGTGTCACGGTGCAATATATATGACGGCAAAGCTCCCATGTTAGGGGGAGTTCAGAGAAAATATACATTGACTGGTATCGTGGGATCGTTCCAGTAGGAAAAAGGAATATGTTCCAGTGTGTTGATGCTATAGTTTCAATGCGAAAGCCGCAATAGTACAACGTAAATTACAAAAGGAATGCAGTTAATAGTCAGGACGCCAAAGGTTCGATGCCACGACTGTTCAGCTACTGGTGAATATTCAAAATGATTGGATTGGATAGTGCCATGGTGTTGGACCATAGCTATCACACCTCGTACAGGAGTGGGAATAATGAAAAGCAATAAGTAGGTAGATATGGTAAACTATCATTCATTCATCATGAACATGTTCATAGTCCATATAAAAGGTACATACATATGAAAAACATGATATAACATGAACTGCTAATAACCTACATATGTTCAAAAAGTGACAGACTAATCTGCTTCACTCGATCGATAATACAAACATGGCCCGTCGATAATTTCCTGCGAAATTCAATAACCATTGTAAATTAGAGGAATAAAGAGTACTGAAAGAGAATGAGTTAAAAATTATGAACTTATGGACGTACACATTAAAGTCCACTCGAAGGTGAGGTTGACCGTCCAAATCGTGCATGAATGGACGAAGTGCCTTGGCTCGGCAACATGAACGAATTCTTCAACTGAACTATTCGATTGTGAAAGCTTACGAGCAATTGGGTCCCACCCCTCAGAATGTTGATAGACAGATGTAGAAGTCGAAAAATAGTCTTGCATATTGGTACAGTCCTCCGTTGGTTGAGCAGCTGATGGAATGAACTGTGATAATGACTCTGTCGGGATCGGCTCGGCTTCCACTGTCGTGCCCCACATTATTTCAGTTGGTCTACTCTGAGTTGGACAATGAGCTCGGGTATGGCCAGGTTCCCGACAGATGCCACATCGCCTGCACGCTGCCTTCGCCCTACTTCCTTTATGACTCATGCCTTTGTTATGCAAATTTCGGGATCACCTATCCGGTCCTCACCACGGCTGGGGAGCATTGAGTTATGGGCTTCTTCCTCAGCTTCAATTGTAAGCTCAGTTATCTTATTATGCAGGTCATTATATGATGCAACTGTTTGAGACCCCAAGTAACACAATCTTGCACAGGCAGACATCAATGTTCCATATCTAGTGTCCTGTGCGATAGAAGTACACACTTGCGAACTGCTTGGTCCATGTGGTACCGTCCTAGCTGAACGAGTCCATCTTCGCAATATGAGATTATCAGTAATTCGTTCTAAGCTATTTACCTTCGCAACATGGAATGCATGCCTACAGGGGAGGCCAACGGTCTCAAAATAGCGACATGAGCAGACAATAGATGCTAGATCGACCATGTAGATGACATTGAAAGTGGCACTTGCTTTGTTGTAACCACCTATGGTGTAAGCTTTTCGTAATTCAGTTCCTCCCAATTTTGTCACAAATAGAAGAGCTTCATACCGTATTTCTTTCTGGACCTTCACGAATGACTCAGGCGTGAAAACAGAAGCACAGAATTCCTCAATCTTCTTAAGGACAGTCGTTGTTGCTGGTAAGGAGTGTTTGCTATTGTAATCAGCCCGGAACGCGCTATGACGCATCGTCCTCAATGCTCGACTTACTTGTTTTACTAGGACGTATAACTTGTGCTTACGCTGAACATACATCTTCAATCTGCCATGCAACCCTTCACATCGCTGGGTGCTACGAAGCTCACCCCAAAAATGACCTCGTAGGTATGCCTCAGCCCAAAGGTGTCGAGTGTTGTACGTCGACTTAATCCATTCATTCTCCTTAAGTTGATGCCTCTCAACCACAGCATGCCACAATGCCTCGAAATCATTGACTGAAATGTTTGAAAACATACACTTCTTAAAATCAGACAGGAAACTTGTATTATGAATGTTGGCCATTGCATTTCTCTCTAAGTGCCATGCGCATAATCGATGCCTAGTCTGTGGAAGAACGGCACGTATAGCATTTGCAATGGCTTTATCTCCATCTGTGACAATTGATTTCGGATGGTTGCCCTGCATAGCTTCGAGAAACGTCTCCATAAACCATATGTACGCTTCAGTGCTTTCCTCCTCTAGCAATGCAATCCCCAGAATAACAGTCTGGTGATGGTGGTTGACACCCACAACAACAATCAACGGCATGTTGTAAGCATTGGTCTTGTACGTTGAGTCCATTGCAATGACATCGCCAAAACATGCATAATCCAACTTACTATCAGAGTCCGCCCAAAACAATCGGGCTAGCCGACCATCAACTACATGAGTCTTGTAGAAAAGGCCAACATCTGTATCCCTCTTACCCACTAGGTAAGCAATAGCAGTTTCTGCATCCCCATCTCGTATGACTTCCCTACTTTCACCATTGATGAAGTTATATATATCAGTAGTAGAGAAGCCAACATTTCCAAAGCCCCCAGCTCGCTCGGCTAAAAATTGCATGATGTCACATACTCTCATTCCTGATGAATGCATCGTACGAATTTCGGCCATGGTGTGTTGAGGAATGTCGGAGTTACTACGCAAGAAGCAGACTTCATCTGTGCTAGCCAAGTCATGATTATGCTCTAATATCACTTGTCTAACAACCCATGTATCCCCAGTCAATCCTACACGGAACATGGCCGGACATCCTACCCTAGTAATGGGTCTCTTCCCTCGTTTATGGTCCTGCCGTTCTAAGTACTCTGTCCTACGAAACCCTTGTCTACTACATACTAACTTCAACATTGTTTCTGTGCCGTTACGATTTCGTTGAATGTCATGCCGCCGAATGCTAAAACCATTTGCATGAGCGAATTTCTTGTAGAAGTCCTCCACTTCTAACAATGAGCCAAACACCATTTTATATATATCTTCATATTCTAATTGACTATACGGTCGATCATTACCTTCTATGATATCTGTGACAAGTTCAAAATAGTATGATCAACAAATATGACTGTTATACAGGATAAATACAATATAGAATACCATTCGTACTATATATCTATAGAATTTCATTTCCAGAAATACTGTGCCACGACTCCCATGTACGATGGCCATGACACGGTCAACAGAAAGACTTTTACTATCTTCTGCTAGCCAACTTGTACAAGCATTGCTTAGTGGTGTATGATCGATATCATATTGTAATAGTTGAAGAGTCCACTGCTTAGGCTACTGAATGAAGACATGATAATGTTATACCTTCAACAGCCTTCACTTGCTCACCCATGACATGGAGAGGATTGACTTCCCTTTCTTCTTCTTCAGCAGCAGCCTTCTTCTTTAGCAATAGGCTTCTTCTGCAGCATAACGTCATTTATCTTGTACATTCCTTGACTTGTAGGTTGGTTTATGGAAGAAGCATTAATTCCACCCAACCAACAGTTTTATGTATGATGTGACTAAAACAACTACTACATTGAAGGAGAGGGAGAGGGTGGTTTTTAATAAGTTACTTAATGATTTTTGCATTCAAAGCACAGAACCAATGTTCTCATGTGTTTTTCAGAAAATATAAATGGCAATAATGAATGTGCTTTGGCACGCACAATACGGCGCTGCAGCACCATATGTTCGGTCTTCTTTAACCCATGTAATGCCTTTGCACGTGATTGATGCAGCCGCTGCCACCTATAATGGTCATTTAAATTGACAAAAACATTGGTGGTTTTTAATAAGTTGCTTAATGGTTTTTCATTCAAAACAGAGAAGCAATATTCTGATGTGTTGGCCACGAAATATGAATGCCAATAATGAATGTGCTTTGGCACGCACATTACGGCGCTGCAGCACTACATGTTCGGTCTTCTTCACCCCATGTAATGCCTTTGCACGTCATTCATGCCGCCGCTGCCACCAATAATGGTCATTTAAATTGAAAAAACATTGGTGGTTTTTTATAAGTTGCTTAATGGTTTTTTATTCAAAGCTAACAACCAATGTTCTGATGTGTTGTCCACGGAATATGATTGGCAATAATGAATGTGCTTTGGCACACACATTACGCCGCTGCAGCATCACATGTTCAGTCTTCTTCATCCTATATTATGCCTTTGCACGTGATTTATGCCTCGGTGCCCCCTACAATGCTCATTTAAATTGACACAAATATCGGTGCCTTGCTGCACAAGGTTGGGAGGTATAATACTTGTATCATCAGCCCCTATAGAACCACGTACTGTGCATCTCATGTTTTCAATCGACATATAGTCAAAATTTTTCCGACCTCTTCATGATCTATTTACCTACGCTCACCGTAGCCTGATATGATGATTGGACCTCAACATCATTTTAATAAAAAACCACGGCTGCCATGATGTGAGAAATGACACATTTGCTAACTATTCATGAAGCTCGCTGCCACGAAAACATTACGTTCGTCAATATCATACCAAAATTAGCATTTAACATGTATAGCACAAACCTTAGTCATCATCCCAATCCCAAACATAATTAAACATGATTGAATGACACAATCCTTATACACATGATAAATGAAAATTCCAAGCCATCATCAATACGTCCCTCAGAATATGATATAAGATTATGACTCGAACATACCGTTCAATTAATTACTTGTTTAACTACCATAGTAATAGTCTCACTCTTATAAATATAGTGATTTGAGCTTCATGCCAATTGTAGTCAAATTTTCGGGCCATGACCAAAACCCTACTTGCACAACCTTAAACAAACCTCAAAAAATGAATTGTAAAGTTCAACCTTTTCATTAAATTTAACAACGGAGTAAACATAAATGTATAAATTACGGATTCATATAATACATCATCCGAACGTACACATCAAAGTACAATGTCATCCATTGACTGTCATCACTACTTAATACAAAGCCATTGTCATAATGCAATCCAAAACCAACACCACCAACATTTTAAATGAATAGTAAACTTGCCAATTCAAACACTAGTCCTCGCATAACTTTCTTTGGGGAAACGGTTGCGACATTTGCTGCATTTGCCTCCTTTCATAACATCTTCAAGAGTTGCATTTCCCTTCCACATAAGTCAATTTCCTATGTGCTCAAGCAGACCAACATGATATGTAACATGTACGAACAATACAGTATTTGCATCAAAAACATCCTATGCTAAAACCAACCAACAAATGACTCCCATTATGATTAATATATACTTAACTCACCAAGCACAGACAAAATCCAACTAATCCAACGATAGAAAGTAAGACAAAGAGAGAGCCATTTTTACCCCGAAAATAAGGAAACTGCTTACCGAAGATTTAGGTCAAACATTGGATGGTTGAGATTTCTCCTGAACATTCAACGGTGAAGTGCCACGGATTAGTACCGCCACGGTTTCATCAAATTTCCTTAAAAACCTAATCCATTAAGTCAATAAGTAAAAATTTCATTAACAAAATCATATATGTTTGAACCAATTCACTTTAACCATCTACTTGCTCCAACCAAAATCAATCACACTATAAGAAAGTCATAATTAGCAAAGTAAGTGCAGAAAATTCAGAAAATAGGATTGAAGTTAACAAAGTAATATGCAGAATATTCTCAAAATAGGATTGAAGTGTTCAAATTTTCGTCAGACCATCCTCTCTACATAGAGTTCATGTAATGTTGTATATCTATGTCCGACAAAAATTTCAATGGCGATTACAGATAAGTTGTTTACGATTCACATTTTCCTCACTCAAATTGAAACAGAGCATTATGGAGAAATTTAACATTCCACCATACATCTTATTATTTAAGCAATGGAGATCCTATCTTACATAGCCTTAGAGCAAAAAGATCAATAGATATCATTTGGAATAATGATCACATTTGCGTGGTAGGAGGAGCTTTACACCTTCAACTTTTGGGGATCCTCCCAGTTCCCAACAGTTCATAAAATTACTCATCACTTGAGTACAATTACATTACTCAAAAATAGTTTGACTTGATTTTCTAAAAGTTTACTTTTTTTTTGGAAGAAACCTCACCAATTCATGCAAAACAAGTCAATTAGGGAATGTCATTTGAGTGATTAACCAAATCCTATGATAATGATGAATAAATACTATGCAATTTGGCTTCTACAAAGTTAACCAATTAGTCTACTTATACCACATGCAAATGAAATGGGTTTCACTGCTTATAAACTTTTATAGGTATACATTTCAATACAGAAAGAACTAAAAGGTTGCTAAAATATCCTACTATGCTATTTCTTTGGCCCGACTATGGTTGATGACTGCATCGCAGAGTTAATAATAGAAAGAAGCTGAACAGAATTACAAGATTTACCATCCTTTCCCACTCGTATGCTATGTTACACCTTGAGAACAATCGATTTGAAGTACATAAACGGAAGTACACTGACCTTTGCTGTCAACATTTGCCACGCTGCTTTCTTACGATGACTCCTTCATTCTCAATGATTGCATGAACCTTCAAGAGGATATGATGATTGATCTAACCAAGGTCATTGGATCAAAAAACCTTCAAGAATCAAACCAATCTTCGCTCAAGTCGAAAACCCTAGCTGAGGGTCAAAGAGAACAGGTTTAACAGCAACGACACATGTTTCAACAGAAACAAAACAAGATATGCCAACCAGATGCAAAAAGAGAGACATTTTCACTGGGAAAAAATGCAAACTGGCAACCGAATCGCAACGATAGATATTGGACGGTTCAAATTTGCACAATAAAGCCAAATGTGGGAAGGCTCAAAGGTATGCCACTTTAAAGGTTTTATAAAATTTTCCCATAGAAAACAAAACTATTCAATTTTCAATTAATAATCGACCAAAAGTCATGCACAGCGAATTCATGAAAGGATCGCTTCATGATATAGGATACAATCTCACAAATTTCAACAAAGAAAAGCCATCCACAAAAAAAAATTTAAATAACAGCGCTAACATCCTTTCCCTTTAAATTATAGGATCTTCAAAGTACCTACATTTTCCAAATCAACCTTCACCTTACTCACCAATGTGGCACTACCTTCTTTGTCAAGCTGTTGATAGATGGGGACTTCAGAGTGCCACAAATTGCTAGAGGTTAGCCAAAGCCTCTATTTACGACTGAGGTGGAATGACCGGTGTTCACAAAACTAGCACACCTCTCACCAAGCAAAGGAAACCTAGTATACAAAATAAGTTTTAAAATAATGGAATGAAAATTTCTTGGATATTTTGATCGTATAATTGATGAAACTCTTAATGGGAAAAAAATGACACAAGAAAGGGAACCTATAGAAAGTACAAACTACCATATGCCAAGAAAGAATCCTGAAGTATAATTTAGATGAATATCTTCTAAGAAGAGAATTACTGTGGAAGCAAAAACTAAGAGAACCATGGCTAAAAGAGGGAGTTAGGAATTGAAGATTTGTTAAATTTATCTACCATAATAAATAAAGGGAATACTCATATCCAACCTATCAATTTTTACAATAGTCAATGGTCCGATTATAACCCATGGTTCATCAATATCATCAGCTAAGATGTTCAATTCATTCATAAAAACATATTTGAATTGATAACAAGGAGGCAGGACGCCAATAGATGCATGACAGGAGCCATGAACATGGCAGCAAAGGGTGACTAATTTTGACATGTAATATGTGGGTTGTAATCTACCATACTTATGTGCGTTTCTCATTTCATAGAAGACAAGGCTTTCCCGCGACCTTATTAACAAAGTTACAATTTATTTTCGTAAGCTTATCCTTTTGACTAAAGCTAATTTTCTCAATATTGAGATCAATCTTAACAGTATTTCTTGTACTAAGCCTTAAATCTCGAAAAATTAAGATGAGATCAACTTCATTTAAAATCACCAGAATAGCCGCAAAGGCAAATCAATTTCCAGAAAAATATTTACCAGAGAAGCACCAATTGCACCTATAAGTTCAAGACAAGAGAGATATGTGTACCTTGCATCGCTTCATGCAATCAAAGCTTGAAATTACCTCTTTCACATCTAGATGTCTCGACCCTGATGTGCTGGAAAGTAGGAGAGGAAAACTTCCTGTGCCGATCACAAAATCAAATGTTGTCACCAAGGGAAAAGTATCGGCTCCAACGAGAGACATACGAATAAGCAATCAACAGAAAATCATTACAGCACATCAGGGTCGAGACATTGACATATAATAGTATAAATAGTATAAATAGATACATGATTTAGAGGTTCTTGGGAAAATTTTATAAACCATTACATAAATCACATATTTTATTTACTTCTTATTAATAATCGTATTTAACATCCGATAAAATGTCTAGCTACTTTCTCAACTTTTCTTATACAAAATCTACATCTATCCGGATACTTTAGGATCCTTAATTTCCAAGAAAATTCAGACAAAAGAGCAAACAGGACAAATTCTTCGGTTTTCAGCTGAAGATTGCATTTTTCAAAGAATGGAAACTGAATAAAGATTAGAAGGTGTAACAGATGATCAGGTGACTTCAGCTTGGAGAATAAGTCACATGGATGAACGGGTTTTAAGTACAAAAGTGAGACCCACCAGCCATGGATGAGAATGTGTTTTCAAGAGGGAAGATTATAGAAATGCTCAAGTTAAATCTCCGATACCATAACAGGAACAATTGAGAATAATCGTCACTTCATTATGTGCAGTAGGTTCACTGCTCATAATATGGTGATTCTACAATAAATACACATGCGGAAAATTACACTATCTACCAAGTAACGCAAGCTTGCACATAATGATTATAACTGCCATGCATGAGAGGATTATGTCTGCCCATTAGGAAGAAATACGACTAATGCGATAAAACAATAGACGCAACCTAAGCATATTTTGTTCTAGTATAGATGGCAAGTTCCACAAGTTGGTCGAAAGATGAGAGAATAGTCTCAGAAGCCATGTGTAACAAATTACATTTCATTGAAGAAACCAACTGAAGACGCTCTCCTAACACGTTAATGGCTCATCATTGAGGTTAGGAGGTTAGGATACAATCAGAAATGTCAAAAGAAACAAGGTTGCTGAAAGTGCATCTTTCTTAACCTCCTTCAGACGAAACAGACAAAATGCAACCATTAATGGAGCAACAACAAAAGGGAGTTAGGAAAAATTTTACAAGACAAACACAAAGAAGCCGCAGGAATCTACAGGATCAGGCCAAAAAAAGCTAGATAAATAAAGTACCTGGTTCAACAGCCTTGGCCATCCCGGGGAACTCCTTTTTCATCACAGACTTGTGAAGAAAGGCTGCGGGTTTGCTCTGCTTCTTGCTCTTGGTGGTGGCGAGTAACACGGCATACTCCTTTCCCTCTGCTTCAATGGTGATCGTCTTATGGTTTGCCAAGCCTGAAAATCACAATAATAAGACCTTTACTAATGAGGATTGAATACCAACCAACAAACTACTACTTTTCTAAAAGCACAAGGGAAAAGATTTCCCAGCATTTACATCAGAAAGAAACTTCTTCCTGGAACAACCAGCTCATGAATCAGAGATTCAACGGGAAATTCTCCTCTCCACACCGAACTTCATTTCCATCAGCTCAGAGAGATGACTGATCTCACACAGGAAAACACAAATCCACAACCAGGAAATATTGCAGGGAACATAATTCCGAAGGCAAACAGCCAACACATACTCATTCTACCTCTCTTCTACAAAAACATTCCAACCCATATAAACTAATATCAATAAGAGGGAGGTCAAAACAAAAAAGATTTTTACGCCATTGAGAAATCCCCCTTTTTTTCATTTGGGAAAAAATTAATCAAATCATACCGGAGTGATTGTACGAGCTGAGGTTGTAGAGATTGTTAGGCTCCTTGCTCAACTGAACGCTAGCAGTTCCTCTACCGAACTCCTTCACCAGGAAACAGTTGTTCTTCTTCAAAATCTCCCACATCAATCTCTGCACCTGTCTTCTTTCTCCTTCACCTGCACCTGACATCAACAGAAAGGCGGCTTCAGATATCATGAATTAAGGATCGGCCATGAACGAGAGTCGGATCAGCTTACGTCGGCTAGGTTCTGGTATGGGAGGGACGCCGGCGACTGAGAGACAAGCAGAGGTTTTTGAAATCGAAAACCCTAGGTATACAGAACAGGTTTGAGCGAGGAGAAGGGGGTCTCCCAGATCAATCTCTGCACCTGTCTTCTTTCTCCTTCACCTGCACGTGACATCAACAGAATGGCGGCTTTAGATATCATGAATCAAGGATCGACGATGAACGACAGTCGGATCAGCTTACGTCGGCTACGTTCTGGTCTGGGAGGGACGCTGGCGACTGGGAGACAAGCAGAAGTTTTTGAAATCGACCATAGGCATACAGAACAGGTTTCAGCGAGGAGAAGGGGGATTGAGGAAAGAGCTTTGACAGCTTTCAGCGATGAAGGGGGGAAAAGAGAATGGAAACTGGCAACCGGTATAGGAGGTCAACTAATGGAGGGCTCAGATTTGCCCGACAAATCCAACGGTGGAAAACCGGGTAAGGTATGGTACCTTACCGGTTTGGTAAAATTTTCCCCTGAGGAGATGCAGCTTCGTTGCAGCTAAATGGCGTTAGTTCCCTCCCCCCGAGAGGAGAATGAGCTCGAAAAACGAGCCAAAATACTGTTCTCTCCCAGAGTAGGGAAATTGCACCAAAGGTATAAAAAGTTTTGTAAAATTTCAAAACTAGTAAAAAAGAAATTTTTATATCTAACTGGTACAAGAAATTTTAAAATAGTTCTGTTATAGTGCATTCCATTAAATTTCGTTTAATGCCATTAATTTTTGCTGAAGTGACGGATGATTTGGCCGCTATGCATGTTTATTTCTTGGTGTGACAAATCATTTAATACTTTTCATTGAAATTGTATGTAAAATTTTTAAATATATAAAATATATAAAAATTCAAAAATCATTTAAAAATTCTCAAAACTGTGATTAACAAGATCTTAATAAGTAATTTTTTATATGAGAAAATTTAAATTTCAAAGAAGTTTTTTTAAGATTTTTCATAAATTTTTATATATTTTCTAAATTTTTAAAACATTTTGCATACTTTTGTCGATTTTTAAATTTATGAATTATTTTTATGAAATTTTATATGTCATTTCAATAAAAATATTAAATGATTCGCTACATCAGCTGCCACGTCAGCAAAAATTATTAACGAAGTTAAATGAAATTTAACGGAAAGTATTATAAGAAAACAGTTTTGAAACTTTTTATACCAGTGAGGTATAAAATTTTCTTTTTTATATCAATTACAAACTTGTACAAAATTTTTTGCACCATTAGTGCAATCCCCTTCAAAGTATTTCTTTAAAAAACAATACAATTGTAATTATTTATATATCTACCATTTCTAGAATGCAATACTAATTCGTATTTTGCTTTTGAATAAAACACCTAACTATATTGCACCTGTTTTATTATTTAGTAAAGCGCATATTAAAATTGTATTTTCTATACTAGCAAAACATGTTTGATTATTAATGGTCCAAGACCATACATATTGATAGATAGAAGTCTATCTATTTGCTGAATAGATAGATAGATTGACAAAATCATAACTATGCTTAACACTAAAATACTAGGAAGAGCCCACATACGACGAATATTTTTTGTTATCGTATTTTCTATACTAGCAAAATGTGTTTTGATTTTGCACTTTCCATCTTAATCCTGCATTTTAATCATAATCATTAAAAAATGCTTTCCATTGACCATCAATTTACCTCCAATCTATTCAGATACCAGTTCCAAAAAAAAGCAAACTTCATCACAATTTATCTGAACCTATTTAGATACCACTTCCAAAAAAACCAAGTTAAAACATTGATCAGGTAATCAAACCAAGTATATCACTTCCAATAAACCAAGTCTATCACAAACATCCATAGTACAACCGCATCTACCTTCTATGTATTCGGTAATGAATTTTGACAAAAGTGGTATGTTCACTTCACTCGAATCTACTTCCTGTTGTGACATCTCATCCCATGGATAGGGATCTATTTGAGTAACTTCACTAGTCGTATAATGTCCTCAATCCTAATGTTTTTGTGGGGAGGTTGAGTAGCATGACCTGATGGATGTACAAATTTAGGTGTGTGGAAAGACGGGACTTCGGCTGTGTCAAGTGGAGGAGAGGGATGGTGGATCTTGAGGTAGAGAAGGAGACCTAGGTGGAAATGTGTGATGACAATAACAACCCCACCACGACCCCATTGTCCTCTACCACAAACTACTGGAGCTTAATCAATCTTTGTTTTATCCTGCTGGCCAGGCTAGTTTTGGTCGAACAATGTCACACCTCCATGGCCTCTAAGTAGATGCTTTCTAGCGGTAGCAATCTCATGAGCTTCTTGTATATCTGTAGTCTATTGTATACGATTGAAAGCATCCGCCAGTTTAAACCAAAGCACAGTACATTAACATTAACATAAAAGTTATTAATAATATGGTGTTGTCAAAAGTATGAGTGTAATTGTTATGCCTCACCATCACTCCAAACATTACTCCGATTTGTCCAATACAATATCTAGCACCGTACAAGACGTAATAATCACTATCTACCCCATTTGGCAATGTCTCATCTATTCCAATGGGATGATACTTCGTTGTCAATGCTACCACATACAGATGTAAGGGTCATATCATCTAATCCAATTCTTGTTCATCTTCCCCCTAAGATCAAGTCGATGTAGTTCTGGCAATGTCACATGGAGCCAGCATCCACTGGACACCACCAAACTAGTGAAGGACTCAATCTGGGAGGTGCCACTCTACTATGAGAGGCACTCAAGCGTGCCAGATGTCGCGGCCCTCAAGACAGTAATCGGGTAGACGGCTGATGATACGATGAGAGAACGACATCCATATAATTTGTGTATCATGATATATTTAATTAGTATCCAATAATATGTAATATGAAAACTACAATTAATATATAATCCATTTTACTTGCTGAGGACTTTTCATGTCGAAAGCATCTCAATATTGGCCAACATGAGTAGGCTGCTACATTACATCAAAGGAATTAGCCCACTAGCATGCCAAAAGTCAATCCTCTAGCACGACAAAGAGGGGTAATATGAGGAAATCTATCCCACTCGCATACCTATAAAAGTATGAGTGCACCTCTCAACTCATTAGCTATGATATCTGCAGCACGACGTAGTTGCCTATATAACCACGCTAAGTAACTCCCCCCAGCTGTAACCACTTGCAGTTCCAAGACCTTCAAGCAATGGGAGAAACATCAAGTGAACATGACTAGATCACTTGTCTGGGAAAACTGTGTCGCCCATCAACTCTAGTAAGTATGCTCGTGCATGTTGCATTATAGTCTGCTCATCAACTTCTTCTAGCAATTGGTCAAAATTGTGTTGTAACATGGACATTCTCACATGACCGCCTGTGATGCTATGAGCATCAGGCCTCACTCCGAATAGGTGCTCACATGGGTCTACCTAGTCTAAACAAGTATTGCCAGTCATGATATTACCATCAACTAGCATTTTGAGTTGTATGGATACTTCTTCCAAAGTTAGCCCTACCTCTCCATGTGGCATGTGGAAGGTATGTGTCTCCGGTCTCCATCTTTCCATTTCTTTCCATTAAAGTTGTAATCAAGTGCTAGTCAAGTTGGACAAAATAGAGTTGGGCGATGACGTGGAAGCCGGCCTACTCAACATATGGCCTAATACAAGAGTCTAAATCCATCTGATTATCATTCTATCACAAAGAAGCCTCCTGTCAACAATAGACCAACCATAACGAGTCATGTAAATGACAAAGAATCTTTAACTTGAGCACAAGTGTTGTAAACAATAAAGTTCATGGAATTAAATCTTCATATAGTTGGCTAGCTTAGATTGCCTGTGAACGATGCTTGTCCTACTATCTTAATAGTGATCTAATTACTAGCCTAGATCCATCTGAAAGCATGGCCAAGATAGTCTTGTGAGCATTAAATGATCAACATTAAGTGCCATACAATTCATTACAGTCGCTAGATTAAATAATAGATTTCTAAAAAATTATGAACATTTGATTTTCATTCGTTTAGGACAATTTCTTCGAATATGACCTCTTTTGCTACAAAAGGAACATGTGATCGATGTCGACATATCTCTGAGGTCCATTTCATTATGATATCGCTTGGATCTTGGTGTACCAATACCTCAACAGAGTGCAAGATCTAGATGAATGAATGGGGTATGTACATGTGCCCAAGTGTCTTTATCGCCAAGAGGATAGAAGGTAGCTTGGTAACAGAGTTTTTATGCACCACCAATACCACGGGCACATAGATTGAGTATTGTTAACTCGAATGGATGCCATAGTAGCCATTGGATGAGAGTACGGTATTCTCTATGTCTGCCAGTTATTGCAAGTGCAATTTGGTCATTTAGACAAATTGTGTGTTCTCAACCACCTGTGCTACAATGATCTATACTCTTCTCATCAGTGATTACCTCAAATTTACCATTAGGTCCATCAAACAATATGACTTTATGCTTATTAGTAGCATTCCGCCATTTCTGAATCCTTACATTTGCCCACAATGTAAATGTTTCTCCCCTAATAATACCTGCTACCACCTCATTATATCGGATTCGAACATAGTTGACACAATTATAAAAGATCTTCTCCACCAGCGTGAAAATAGGTAAGCACCTTGCATCTTTTAATATGATGTTGTAGCTCTTGTTAAGGTTTGTTATCATGAGACCATATCTGAAGCCCTCGTCATGTGCCAATGTCCATCATTCAAGACAGATATTTGTAAAATAATTCGGCGCAGAGTCGTTTTTTTAACGCTTCCATATAATGGAAAAACTTGTGTGGCTGAGGTTGCAAGGTGGTTGTGGTGACAAGTCTCTTCAACGGTTGGTTATCGTGAAACTTGTTAAATTTGCTAGCCACATTTCAAACACAAAATCTCCACTTTGCAAATGGATGCAACCACCCAACCCTTTCGTCCATCATCGCACTAACAATTGCAGCTTGTTGGTCAGAAATAAGACATAGAGTCTCCGGCCTTCTGCCAACAACATGATCCTTTAAGTGCATCGAAAACCATGATCCAAAAGATTCTTGATCAACCAACGCAAAGACTGGTGGGCTGATATGATCTGTGCCATCCAAGCTACACGCAATCAATAGCTTGTGGCCATACTTCCCATACAAGGCCCCATCTATACTGACTACTGGCCTGCAATATGAAAATGAATGAGCTCATGAGCCAAAAGTCCAAAACACCTTTAAAATGACACTTAAGCATCTCTTTCAGTTTTTTGAAACTGCCAACTAACATATGGCCCTGGATTGGTTGACTCAATGGCCCAAAGAAGTTTTGGCAATTCCACGTGCGAATAGTCCCAACTACTATATACCAGTTCAATGGCTCTTCTCTGCGCATCTCAACTACTAGATGGAGCTTGGGAGGTCGAAGAAGTCATAACAACAACATTTCTCTTATCTTGTTCCACCGTTAAGGAAGTGTTATCATGTACTTTAATATGTAACACTTGAAGAAAAAGTTCACCTCCTGCTCTAGCCACTTGCCTAAGACTAGCCACATTGTCATCTTCAGTGATTGGTATGAAAATATACTTTTGTGGCATTCCACTTGACTGAGAAACTATTACATTTCTACGAAACACCTCCACTTCATAGGCACTTCGATTTACTTTGATAGCTTGATATATCTTCCACAACAATTCCTCAAAGTCAACATCCTTTTTTCACCTATATTCTTTTTTACTGGATCCTTGTGACAGTATGGACCGTGTTCACCTTATAATACATTTACATGGGCACAAGTCAATAATTCCATGTATCTCACCAATTTTACAATACTAAACTCATCAAACTACATGAGTTACTTCACTTTAATAAGAAAATTATACTTCATTACATGATTTGTAATTATCTCAATAAAAGGAAACAACTGAAGTATTAAAGAATTTCTAAAGAGCTGCAACAAGTTAGGATAGAAAGACCCTATTCTGTTAAACAAAATACCTTTGGGGCATTTCATCGAGCAACTCACATGCAAGAATATTTTAGCACCAATTGACTTCAATCTAAGGATATTTCAAGTCAAACACAAAGATAACGTTTATAATTATGCAAATCAATAATGAGAGGCTAGACAAATCGACAACTGAGAGTGTAAGACAGAGAGAGGAACACAAATGTGATGCTTGGCTGGGAAGCTATGGTGGGACGAAGAGAGCGAGTACTGACATGGAGAGGTTGATCTACACTCTGGTGGGAGCTTGGGTGCGGGCGCTCGTGTTCGATTCTCTAGTACAAGAGAAGAACAATGAAAGAGGCTTGGCATAGAGAATGGAAGGGAAGGCAGTGGCTATCTGATTTTAGGCACGAAGTACAAATAAAATTAATTTACAGTTCAACTTAAGCAAATGATGTCGTTTTATGTTTTGACTGTGAAACACATTTTTAAAACAAGTTTCTTGTGAAAATAAAAATGACAGAAAGCACAAAATCAAATTGCGTTTTGGCTATAAACAAAGCGCAAATTAGTTACGTGTTTTAGAAATAGTATTACTAAAAATAGTTGCAAATGTGCCCTCTTTTAAGAAATACTTTGAAAGTCAAAGGTATTTTGGCCCGTTTCATAAGAAGCCCTTCTATTCATGGAAGGCTTTGCTCTTCTCTCATGCCTGCTCATCCTTCCCTTGAGAAACCCTAGATTCCTTTGTCATTTATTTTATTTTTTTAATTTTTATATTTTCTGATCAAAATATACTCAATTAAGATTTAATTGAGGAAAAATTTAGAAAAAAGAACCTTAAATATGCCTTATATAATATTTCTAACTCCTTTAGTTTCTACCAACCCATACATCTCATTGGGGCTAGATATTTAATTTTTTGAGCTAATTTTAAACTTTTCAATACGGTGTTCTACTTTTCTTCAATATTAGGTGGGTTATGAGTCAAATGATACTAGTTTTACTTAATTTTGGTGTCTTGATAATTTGTTATAATTTTTCAAATGAAATTGGTGAGATAAATGAATTTGACAAATTCGACCAATTTCACTTGAGAAATCATATCTTCTTCTTCGGATCGAATCTCAGAGTCCACAACTTGTTGAATGAAAGCTAGTTCAATGATCTTCATAATGACTTTAAATTTGCTCTATGATAAATCTAATTGGATCCTCAATTCTACTCTCAAATATCATATTAGATCGAGTATGGGTATGTGCTCGCTAAATTTTTTTTTACATCCAAGTCTAGGTACTTTCAGGGTCAAAATGAGTTATATGCAAATTGCATTTCTTGTAACAAAGTAGTCGATCCATTGGAGGATTTTATAGGATAAAATGATATTGTAAGTTTACATCATGACTCTCACTGAAGCACCTTTTGTCAATCTTCTTCCAATATCATTTTATTATCTCTACAATAATTTTATACCATGCTACCATGGTTAGGCCTTCTCATATGTAGGATTGTTAAGGTAATCAGTGTGTGTTCCACCATGCGAAGGAAAACACTAGTAGACCCTTCAAAATCCATCTTGTGCAAGGTATTGACAGCCTAGCTCCTAGGACTTGCCAAGACGAGATAGATTATTTCTCTATTATTCTTCCTGTCTCTTTTTTCTCCTATTTTCTTTTCACTCCTCTTCTCCCCTAGTCTTTTTCTTCTTACAATCCCTGGGATGTGGAAATCAATACACTTGCTGAAGTACCAGACGACACTCTTTGGTGCATCATGTTATCTATGGTGCAAAACTCATTGTGCCATTTGGCACTCTTATCGAAGTGTCAACGACACTTCTTCTAGAGTGCTGATGGGCAATTTTGATTGACAATTTGGTCCTTCTTCTTTAATTTCAATCCTCATTCTTCTTCCGCTATAATATTTAGGAGGCTTCATTGTAGTTCTTGGGGTTATGATTGTCTCCCATGTAAAATTTGAATTTCCCTCGGAAGATTCCATTCCATTTATTCATATAACCGGTAGTGTACGATCATTGATATAGTATCACGTTAGCAAACCAGTGTCACGAGGTAGTCTGAATTCCACATGTCTATAAGAGGGTAAGAAATGGTAAGTCTCATTGGCGAGGATTAAATTCAAAACCTTATAGTTCCATACTAAAGGTGGCTTATAATCATAAATTTAGATAACACAATTTCTTGTTTTGGGAATGTGTCACACATGGCATTGACAACTGCACAAAGAACAAGATAGTAATTAAATGGCCATAAAAGCAGATACTGCCCATTTACAATATTAACGTTAAGATGTTGGCAGGTTGACTGTCGCTTTAGCGGTGTTCATCGCATGTATTGGACAGACGAGACAATAAAGACTGTTTGCAGCGATAGAGAAAAGGCTGAGAAAGGGAGGTCTAAATGGTGATTGCTTCCCTATTTTGGGACGAACTTTCGGAAATCCCGACAGGAAAGGGAAGAACATTCTACTTTTAATTTGATTATGTTTAAACAAGTATTTGTAAGCTTAAACTCAGCTCACTTTAGGAAGGTCAAGTCTAAGCTCGATAACGAGCCGAGTCGACAATGGAGCTTGCACTTATACCTTAGATATTGGACACAAGCATTGTTGGGAGATGGCGACATATACTATTACAAATAGTGTTCTGGCAGCAATTCAACACCGTATCTTCTGCCATCCGTTTTTGGACCCCTAAAATATTTTGTAGTTAATAATATTAAAGGAAAGATTAGTATAGACAAAAGAAATGAAAACTAATCAATGTGAGTTAGTCGAAATAGTTCAATAACTTTTATTTTAAACAAAATAATGGATTTGAAACATGTGAAATAAAGAAAATATATGACTATGATTTAGGGTTTATTTCCCAAACTAAATTAAGTAGGGTTAACTGTGATTTCAAATATCATCTCTGTGAATAAAAAATTAAAAATTGAATTTGAAAAATTGAAAAGGAAGGGGAAGAGAGAGAGGAATGCATATATACTCTAGGTTTCATCCAATGCATGCATCTTAAAAGCAAAACCGTAAAGTAACTGACGGTTTCCCTCGCTATTCAAACCCAAAACTGAAATTATGCAGCATTAACGCATTCAATGGCTTATGAAGCCTCTCTCCCCCCTCCCTCTCCTTCTCTCTTTATAACAACAGTCTACAAACTCTATACTAAAACACAAAATTCATTTGTTTCAAGCAAGCAAGAAGTCAATCAAATGTCAAATTGTTAATGGATATGGAGAACAGAGGTTGCGCTTTGTTTCTGATGGGGTGGCTGCTGGTCTCCTCAGTGCTTGTGTTTCCATACTACATTCAGCCCGAGCCACCAATTGAGGTTGCCATTTGCTTCTCCTTACTCCCGCTTGTCACCTTCATTTACGTGCTCTTCTTGACCCTTTGCGTCTGGTGACAATGAACCAGCACAATGTGCATGTGAATCCACTGGCTAGTTTTAGAGGTTCAACATTATGGGATTTATCACTAGTTGAAATTTTTCTAATTTGACTCACTAGTTATTGCTCATGTTATAATAACGTACACTCTAAAACCAGGAAACTGAGCATGTTGAGATGATGAGAGAGCCCTGACAAACTTCAATAGTGATTTGATGAAACAAAATTTTAGTAAAAGAATGAAATCTCTCAACGAGTGATGTGAGGAAAACTGAATAATTTTTTGAAGATAGGAGAGATGTAATGTTAAAATTGTTAAAATGAATTTAGATTTAATTGTCTATGTAAGAACTGTGGTGAGGGGGATTGTGGTGTTGTGTCAATTGTACATGAGAAGCCATGCCATGGTACCAATTGTAACGGTTAGTTATTCAAGAATATTCTCCCAAATGCCAATAGTTCTCATAAATATATTTGAGCTTATTTAATTAATATTCATTTACTATTTGCATTTTCCGTTTATAAATGATACCATGTTATCCTTAGAATTTTAAGATTATTCGAGTACTTTAATAGTCTAAGTATCAGCTGTTGTGAGAGAGCTTTTTAATGTTATTATTGGAATCCCCTGACCTTTAGTCCCAACATACGGAAAGCATTTTCGCCAAATGCATACGTGAAACCATGTCATTGTGCTAATTGTAATAGTTTGAGAGCAAGTTTTTTTTCCCTCAATGAAAAAGGAGGGTGTCAATTTAACATTAATTTCTGTAAGGCCAAATATATTTGAGCCTGTTCAAGCAATATTCATTTATTATTTGCATTTTTGTTCATTAATGATCACATGTTATGTTTAAATTTTTAATATGATTCCAGTACTTTTTTTTGCATCCATGTTATCTAATATTCATAAATCTAACATTTTATAACTAATCCAGAATCGTGTCCAATCGATCTAATAAGTAGCTAAAATCTCTTAATCATACATTTTTCTATTTATAAGACTTAAATTCGAGACCTTACATAATGAGAAGAAATGTCGAACCACTTCAATCAATTCATATTAATTAAGATGATTTGAGTACTTTTAACTGCCTTTTTATGAGAGGGGAAATTCCTTACTACGTCATGTGATATGATAAAATTCTCTACATTGTCATGAACTTTAGTAATAGCAATAATCGTTACATATTTAATTCCTGTTAAAATTTGAAATGGTAAGCTATCCTGGCATGTGATGCACAACTGGCATATATATGAACATCACGTCATTAATTCCTTAAAAATAAGGGAAAATCATATAAAAGTAAAAAAGTATATATATAAAATTTTTTTTGGTGATGGAGCATCAGGGATATGAGGTCCGACTAGCCTCTAGCCCAAATGGGAACCCATAAATCCCATCGGGCAGTCAATTTGTGCTCCCGCACATGCCGATGGCCCTCCTAGAGTTTTTTGCATGGGGTGGGGATGGAACTCCTGAACTTGGGGAGCACACCAAATTCAGGCATCTAGCCTTACCACAACCGCTAGCCCTCGGGGTTAAAATATAAAAAATTTAGAAAACAGTAAAATAAAATTTAGAAAAAATTTTAAAATATAATATGAAAATTTTAAAATAAAAGTAAATAAATATTATATGATATTATATTTAGCATAAATAAAATTCAAATAGATAAAGAAAATTAAAAATAAGAAAAGTTTAAAAAGTAAAAGAGAAATTTAGACGAAATTGATATAAAATAAAAAAGTTGAAAATAAAATTTAAAAATGTAAACATACACCAAAACAAGTATAATTCCAAATAGTTCATGGGCTCGATAAGTGTGGCCGAGTAAATTTATAATTTATATTTTATTTAGCTACCCTAACCATTGGCCACCTAGGTGGCCACCAAAGAAACCCTAAGAGACTAAGGTCAGATCGTAAAATATCCGTTATAGGTTAATATCACCTCCAATGTGCTTATTCTTTTTTCCAAATACTTTCAAATGAACCATGCTCCATCATGAAGCAATTTACCTATGGAAATTGCATCTCTAGAGGATACATTTTCATTTGAAAAACTAGACTAGAGTAAGCAGACATTGAACAAAGGTCTTTTCCCTTGGTCTGCTAACAATATTCCACAAACATTTAAAACTAAATATTCTGGTGATAACCGTATACAAATAGAGTTATTATAGCACTTTTCAAGGAAACTCATCAATTTTTTTTTTTGTATTCTACTTGCTATTTTAGTTTGAAATTGCTTTACAAATTCATTCGGTAGGGTTATGTTTGAGCTGCTTTCTGATTAGTTTTAATTGTTTTTGGTTAATGCCAAGTACTGACAATGTTCCAATCTCTGAGTTTTTTCCATTTTTGATATGTAATGCTAGGGCAGATTATACGTTAATGGAAAATCACTAGGTCAAGTGTTCAACTCTTCAAATGGATTGAGAATCAAAGGTTAAGTAGTTGTGAGCGAATCACTAGCGGGCCGTCAGCTGGGCCTATACGAGACTACTTGGTTTATCGGGCTCATGTTAGAGAGTCGTCAACGGGCTAAGATGAGATTGTGGAGTTTGCCAGGTATATGTCAAAGATTGTCGGACTCAACACGCTTAGGCATTATATTATTATTAAGTAGTTGGTCTTATAGAGGCTGAGTTTATTTTCACATAATATCCTAAGTTAATTATCGGGAGGCGATACATAATTCTCTTATAAACCTGTCATTATTCTTTAACCTAGTCAATACGGGATTTAGTATCCCTCTCACGCATAGTTTGTTACACGGAGCAGTTGTGAGTGGATTGCTAGCATGGCATCAGCTAGGCCTAAATGTGACTAATGGGTGTTGTCAAACTTATGTTAAAGTCATTAGTTGGGTCAAGATGAAACTTGAATTCACTGAACTTATGTCAGAGAATGTCATGTACAAGGAGATTGAACATTATATTATTATTAAGTAATAGGCCTTGTAAGACTGAGTTCATATGAACTCAAAAGTCTAAGTTATTAGGAGGTAGTGTATAATTCTCTTATAAATTTAGCACTATTCTTTTACCCAATTGGTGTGAGATTTAACCGGAGTTAAAATGAAGAGGCTATGGTCGATTAAAGAAACAATAAAGGAGCTATATCGGGAAAGAGGAACGTTGTGCTGTAGCACATGCCATGGCATAGCAAAGCTGAGTTGCAAATGGCATGATTTTTTAGTTTCTACAATTGCCGGGATGCTCTAAACAAAATGGAAAGATGCTTAGGGACACGAAATGCTGTAGAAAAGTTGGGGGATTAAATTAGATATTATGTTAAGAAATGGGTGGAGATAAATAAGGCAACGTCTCACGTAATGATTTTCGGGACTATGTTATGATTTTTCATTGAGAGATAACCTCATACTTGGAGGAACCGATGGCTAGACAAACTGATTGGAGGAACAGACGGCTAGACAAACTGATTAAAAATTTAAAAAAAAAAACCCTATGGCTAGACAAGGATCTTGAAGATGACGGTACATGCCTGGAATCGATAGGCGACAATTATGACTATCAGATCAATATTTCTTCTTTCTTTTACTTTGGATCATCTAACATGTTGGTTTACCTCTTGTTTGAATGGAGGTAAACAGAGGGAAGGGAATGGGGAAAAGTTTTCCTTTATTTATATCTCTATTTTAAGTGGAGGGGAATTCAGGGTCTACACTACTAGTATTCAAATGACTTTTGGGACTCTAACTAACCACTTTGAGTCGCTTCAATTCACTAAAGAGTAAAACTCTATCAGTATAAGTCTTTTCCATATATACAAAAACTCGAATTTAAGATTTTTTCTCAAGGCGAGTAAGTGTCAAATTATTTAAACTAAATCATATTGGTAAATGAACGGGAATTATTCACCCCTAATTCACCCTCAAAACTCAATTTTCCTTTTCCCCAGCTTTCGGGCTCAATGAATGTGAAACAGACAATTTGGTGAGGGAGTGTCGTGTTTTCAGTCTTGATTTCTTATAGTAGGCATTGTATCCCCATGTTAGATTTCAATTGAAGCCATGCTACAATTTTATAGGAAAATATTTATCCTCGAAAGAAATCTTAAAAACATTTTACCTAAAATTCCAATTTTGAAACTTTTCATTGTGAATTTTCTAACAAGTTCAATATTATGCCCAATTGATTTTATTATTATATTCTGTAATATTATATTTACAACTATACCTATCTCATTTTATATTACCAGTGCCTAGCATATCATATATATATATATATTTTGGAGGTTCAATATCTTTTTCAGTTTACTAAATTATTCATTAATGTAAAAAATTTAGTTATTAATATTCATCAAGAAAAAATAGGTATGATAAATTTACTATATTTAACAACTAAATTTTTCAATATCATTTATTTCTCTCTCTTATAGGACAACGATTTTTCTCCATATATCTCTCCAACAGATTTATTATTTATAAAATCATATTTTCTAAATTTATTATTTACTTTTATATTTAATTTATTGAAAAACCACATTCTCAATATCAAGTTTAATTAAAAGTTTATTTAATTGTTTACATATTTACCCTTTTTATCAATCTTTCTGTGAATAGTACCGGTGATGGTTAGTTATTATCTGTTTGATTTACATTGTGCGGGGTTCTAGTGAGGGAGGATTGTATTTGCTACAATCATTTCTCCTCATGGTTATTATATCTCGGGATAGATATTTCAATTAAAATTGCACTGTAATTTTACGAAAAAATATCTCTAATTCTAATTTCGAAACTTTTCATCATCCGAATTTTCTATGAAATTCAATATTACGCCCAATTGATTTTATTATTATATTCTATAATAATATCATATGTACAGCTTTACTAATCCTTTTTTTTTGTTTTAGATGATTTCTCTATATCTCAATAAGTCAATATCATGTAATACTATCCTCATCTTCATTCCCCTCCCTTTTCCTTCTCTTATTCCACCATCCGAACAAATGTTAGTCAAGGAAAAGAAGAGTAAACATTCAGATTTGGTCCCCAAAATTTCATGCCAACAATACTTTAGTCCTTGAAAAATTTTTGCTGACACATTAACCGAAACACATGCCCTTTTTCTAACATATTAGTCATACCGTTAAATTCCCCATGAAAATATGACACGTCGACGTGGCCAAACGGAAGCGATGTTAGCTCCTACATGGCTCGAATTGTATCCAACTGCTTCTTCCCATATAAAATGTTATCTTTTTAGCCTAACCATTCAACACAATGTTAATTATATCCATTATTAACTATATTATTTACTGTTTATCCATTGATTAGAAAATGCTCATTAAGAGCAACACAATTTGTCTAAAACCATTGACAAACCATATACACCTTCAATGTTTCAAAAAGTGTCAAAAAAGCCAATACTTCCCAACATCACCAATAAAAGCATGAGCAAAATTACTTCAACACAATATATCATCAATCAAAACATCATATTACATCTAAAAAACCATAAATGTTGAAACGATGATGTTTCGTTTGGTGGTTGGGCTGAAACTATGATGTTTTGTGTCAGAAATGGAATTGCATGCCACTCGAGTCACATAAGAGCCAATGTGGTTTTCATTTGGCCATGTTGACATCCATGCC